>CM031564.1:10595940-10733396 GCA_018467065.1 Ephestia elutella
ATAAAATAAATAAATAAAATACTTAAAAAAACAGCATGATTACATGATTGAAAAGTTTATATGTCTCATCATGACTACCGAATTTAACTGTCAAAAGATGCACCACGCGATGCACCGACGTGTCACGATTTGCGAATTATAGGCTTGATCTATACTAAGAAGCGATTCAATAATCTAGGATATGGACATACCTACCTACACGTCAAAACACAAAAATGATCAATGACAATGACATTTTATATAGTCGACATCGTCACTCGTTCTCGGGTTTTATTTTTTGCTAATTTAACTATTTTCAATTGAGAATTTCAGTGAAAACAATTGTTTATATTATAATTATATGAAATAAAATATAGTTGCTTAAATGAAATGTATATAATTCATGAGGGAGAAATCATTTTGAAGGAAAAATATGGTTCTTCTTCCCTAGAAAGATTGTATATAAAACCGCCAGGTAAAATAATATCAAACATCTCTTTCAAAAACTCTGAGAATTGCAAAACATTTTATAGGTACTAATAATTATAACGTGAAAACAAGCAATTTTATGTTTTCCCAGATCAAGCAAATTTAGTGGTGTTGGACAGCGAAAAGTTTAGTGACGTGTCTGGCTGGTTTACCAGATTGTTTCTTCCCAGCGGATACCCGAACAGTGTTAGCAAGGATTACTTAGCGTACCAAATATGGGATACAGCCCAGGCTTTCTGCAGTACAATTACAGGTACACTTTACTCATACAAAACTCTAGTGCAATAGGACAAATATTTATTAAGCCTGCTTATTAAGTAATTACATATCTTTTCCTAAAAAATAGGATAAGTTAAAAAAAAATGGACGAGTGTGTGTACAGATACATGGATATTTGTTAATCAATTACGCAATTTCTACAGAACAGATCTAATCTACAGAATGAGAAAAACTTTGTATTGCACTAGGGTTAGGGCAACCTTTAATAGGATTTATTCAGAAATTCCAGGATGCAGCTAGTTAAATTGTGATTATTTAATAAAAGACTTAAGACTCAAGACAAAGTGAGGAGAATCTGCATGTGAATCTCTTGCCCTGGAAATTGAGCGAGAGAGACTTATGAGCAGCTAAGGATTTATATAAGTACAGATACTGCCAATGCCGACCCCTAATATCTAACTTCCCTAGCCTGGTCCTAAGGGAAAGTTCACCTGAGCTTGTATCATAAGATTTTAGTCACAGCTCATTCAGTCAGTGCTCTTTAACAGATTAGACAAAATTTCTGAACTTCAAGACATCTTTTATTTTGTTACGTTTTAGGAATATTGGCAACTCAAGAGGTGCTCAGAGGAGTTGGTGTGGGGGACACAAGTGCCACACCACTGTCTGCAACCATAACTTGGGTATTCAAAGATGGATGTGGACATCTTGGCAAGATATTGTTTGCATTTAGCCATGGGTGAGTTGGCTTTAGCGTCTCCTTTTAATCTACTGCCATTGTTGCCTATAACTGCCAACCTATCTAGGTTTGTTTGTGTTGTAAATAAATTCCTACTTTCTTTCATACAATTTTAAAGCTGATTGATTAGCCTGTCAGGCAACAGCCTAGTCTTTTTTTACTAAATGGTGGATTTATAATCTTAATGTTTTATTAAAATTATATTTTTTCAGTACATATTTAGATGCTTACAGCAAGAAATGGCGCCTTTATGCTGATACATTGAATGATGCAGCAATGTGCATTGAGATAGCTCTGCCTCTTTTTAAAAACTATACAACATTTGCTTTATGTGTCAGCACTGTAATGAAAGCTATAGTTGGAGTTGCAGGTAAAATAGTTTTATGAATATCATTATTATTATTAAAATAGAATAAATTGGCGAATATTGTTGAATCGATTGTGTATCATGATAAACTGTAAATAATCAATAAAAATTTTAAATAAGTTAAATCTTCTTCATTGTAGCTTACATATATTGATATACTAAAAGCTAGGCAGGCTCAGCTGCTGAATTTGATGCAAAGCAATAATTGGCCAAATAAAAAGAACTTCTAAGCCATATAAGTATTTGAATTATTAAATTTCAGTAACTCCATAGATAAGCTACGCGAGATCTGTATAATTTTTAAATATTGTAACTGATATTTCAGGAGGTGCAACAAGAGCAGCGATGACCCAACATCACGCTATCAGAGGAAATATGGCTGATGTGAGTGCTAAAGACTCTGCTCAAGAGACAGCTGTAAATCTGATAGCATCTATAACTGCACTGCTTATACTTACTATCTTTGGGTAATAACTTCACTCTATATAGCTAGCCAAGTTGTACATTACTTACATCACTGGCTCCAGTTATAAGTGACTAGATTTTGCCCGCGGCTTCGCCCGCGCGAATTTCCCACGGGAACTGTGCCCTTTCCCGGGATGAAAGGTACCCTATGTCCTTCTTCGTACTTCCAGCTATGTGTATGCGAAATTTCAGGAAGATTGTTTCAGTAGATAAAGCGTGAAGAGGTAACAAACAAACAAATTCACTTTCGCATTTATAATATTAGTTAGGATTTATAAGCAAATCTCTATTTTTAATTTACTGAATTATGACATTTGGTGTTTTAAATCCTTGTATATTTCAGGAACTCGTTGGTTATATTTTTAATCATGATGGTCCTCCACATAGCCTTCAATTACTTGGCTGTGCGCGCCATTTGTTTAAGGACATTGAATGAACCCAGGTTTCTTCAATTTATCGATCTCTACTTGAAACGCGAGGTCATCGCTGCGCCTTGTGAGATCAACAGAAATGAGCCAATTATATTTTATCAATTGGGACCTAATTTATTAGGTAAACGTAATATTTATTTTAATTATTAAAGCAGAATACTCATTGATAGTACATATTATTCTAAAGGATTTGGCGTTACGTCCCCTTTCTTTCAATTCCTACTAAATAATTGCCTCCTAATTCCAGACTTAAAACTATGTGGATTTCAAATAAAAATGGGAAGATCGATAAAACAATTGATTAGTAAAGTTAGTAAGACAGCTTTCTTGGTGAGACTCGTCGAAGTATACAAGGATAATAACTACATACTTGTGCCAAACATCAACAACAGAAAAATGCTTGTTCTCGTCAAAGATGGCGCCAGCACGGATGACATACTATGTGCTTATTTCCATGCTGTTTTACTTTCAATCATAATTTGTGCTATTAACGAGTATCCCCTGGTAAGTACAATTTATGGACGAACAATTTTTCAAGCGAAGTGGAGAATCATATTATTAAAACAATTGTTTACAGGCCGTGTATCAGAATTCCATGGAGGCCCGTCCATTTGCACAAGTCTGCCATACACTACAGTCAGCAGAGTGGAGTCGTGAAACGTCTGATTTTGTCAATTCTATAAGCGGTTTCCAGTACGAACCATCCCTTGAACTTTCTACGTACGTCGACGCCATAGTTCATAAAGAATGGGACCACATCCGACAGGGCCTAGGGAAAGTTGGTATGTGCACAAACAGAATAACAGATATGAATAGAATAGAGAAAAATTAACCGGTACCTAATTATGTATTCCCACGGAAGCAAAACCGCGAGCACATCTAGTCAAAATTATAAAATAGTAGCAATCGACAACGTTTTAAATGCAGGTAGATATCAATTAAGATTTTTCGGGATGATTTGGGTGCACGACGTTTCCCATAAAATTGATCCACATATCAAACCCCCGAAAATGTTGATCCATAATGTACTCTTTGTCCCATATAATTAAAGTTAGAAAGTAGTTTACTAGTTTTTTAGATTTATTATTTCTAAAATCTCAATTAGGTATGTTTCATTTTTATAATCAGATACTTAGCTCTCAAATGCATATTTTCACCTAAAATAAATTGAATAGTATTTATATATCAGTCATAGTGCATTAGTTTTATAAAATAGGGTCAATAAAAGCTACCTAGCTTTCTAGATTTCGAGGAGCGAATTGACGAGCCAACAAACCAAAACGAGCAAGGCGAGCGAGGCGATAGCGTATTATTATGAATAAATAATATGTAAAATCCATTTATTCTTACCAGTCCTATCATGTAAACAATCTTCACAGTACTTTTTGTTGAATTTTGTTGAAAATAAATCAAATATTAGTTCAAACCTAAAGTCTAAAGTAAAACATTTATTAACCACGAAAGTAATTTCCTAAAAAGGCTAAGGCTTATTGTTTGTAAAGGCTTGTTGTAAAATCATAAAAAGACATGGTAAGATTGTTTACATGATAGGACTGGTAAGAATAAATGGAGTTTATATTGTGTCACTTGATTATTTCTGTTACCTAGGGCTGGTTATGCTCTATTAATTTCTTCTATTACCTCTAATATTAATTAATTTATCTTTTTTTTCAAATAGGTTGGGATCTTACAAAACATCTGCTTATAGTAGACGAATGGCGTGTCGGCTGTAAACTAAAACCTATAGACCCGATTGCACCAACGGATACCGCAGAGGATCTTGTTGGTATCATAACACCATTGAACAGAGTCATCCCCTTTGGAGAAATACTTAGTGACCTTGAAAACGACCAAGGTAGTGAAAAAGAGACATTTACTGTGGAGCCGGACGATTCGGGGCTTAAATTGGAAGTATTGGAATCACCCACTCACAAATTATCTCAGTCCCAAACCAAGGTACGCACAAATTTAGAGCTTGCTTCCTCAAAAACGACAACGAAAAGCCAAGACGTTAGCTTGAAAGAACTAGGAACGAGTACAACGAATGCTAATTCGCCACTGAGCGCGCAGCAAAAGAAAGAAGACTGAAGTACCTCCTAGAAATACGTTTATAAATAAGTTATTATCTAAATTGTGAAGGTCATTAATAATACCCAGTGTATAGATACTTGTACATGTAAAAAAATAGTAAGCCGATAATATTGTATAATGTAGACATAACACAAACTTATCAAAATGATTATTTCCTTTTTTTAACATTCCTGTCAGGCCATGTTGCATATTAAATATTTTTATGGTAGGTATCCACATAGGTACATAAACTTCGAAGTTCCTGTTTTAATAATTAATGTTGTATTAAAAACATTCCATCATATATATTATATTTATATAGAAATGCATTTTTTGTAATCCAATATATAACACAAACTTTCTTGCATTGCATGTGAGCGAACTGAAACCCTCAAAACATTATGTTAAACCTTTGATCAATATTAGGTAGCTTCTAAAAGTTTTATGTACTTATTTCATAATTGCCAACAGTGATTGCGAAACGAAAGTCGAGTGCAATACTGTGCACTCCTAATATATGTTTAACATGTTACGTACCTAGGAGTAGCCGTAACATTTTATACATACGAATATATTGCATTGCTCAATTTTTTACAATAAATGAGTAAAATATAAACATTAACATGTGTTTGAATCGAATTATATTTTTACTTCTTTTGTATGTAAAGAACATAAAAATCTTCGTTTAACCAACCCGAGACAATAAGACGAGGACAAGTATTAGAATTTTATATAGTTTTTGTTTTATTTATTTTTAAATAACCTCTTGTGTAGTTTTGATACATATTGTTGGGTTGGCGTAAGTGCTTATGCAAGGCTTATGCTTAACAATAACAATCAAAGATCTAATAAAGTTTCCTAAAATAAAGTTTATTTGCTTCATGAACAACTTATTGAGCCTGAAAACTACAATGCCAAAGAAAAAAAAGCACTGCCAATAGCTCGGTCATTTTAGATTTAAATTTAGACGTTTGAAATTACTGAACGGGACCTTTTGAAATATGTTCGGACCCCTTCCGGGATAACGCTCAAAAAAGTCCCAAAAATTCCTAATGAGAGCCCGGAAATCCTGAAATACCTGGAATTTAATTTTAATATTCTGCGGTTTTACTATTATAAGTATCTCGAAAAAGACCCACAATTTCGAAAACATAGTCCTATTTAAAGTTTTAGAGCATTAAATTCTGCATTTTGTAGGACTAAATGCATATTTTTTGGACTACTCGGTCCCATACAAGTGCTCAAATTCTACAGTTATTTTAAATGCGAAATTTTAGATATGTGCGAGGATGTATGTTTGATACCCAACTACGCAAAATCTACTAGACGGATTTCGATGAAATTTGATGCACTGCTAGAAAACTACCGGATATAGTACATAGGGTACTTTTTTCCCGAAATTCTTACGGGAGTAGGGCCTCGAGGCGCAGCGCCGGGGCTCCGCTCCCTCGGGAATTTCGGGATAAAAATTACCTTATGTGATTTTCCAAGACTTACTCTATTAGTGTACCAAACTTCATCAAGATCCGTCCAGTAGACTGCTTGTGATTGAGTAACCAAAAATGCTAGTTTGTATGGGAACTTTATCATTTACGAAAATATATGCTTGCTGCGCCCGAGGCTTCGCTCCTATGGGAATTTCAGAATAAAAAGTAGCCTATGTACATATTTAGGTTTAACTCTACTCTTGTACCGAATTTCGTCAAAATCTGCTCAGAAGATTTTGTGTGATTGAATAACAAACATACATCCGACACATCCAAACGTTAGCATTTAATACTATCTGGCGCCCAGGGCTTTGCTCTAGAGAGAATTTCAGAATAAAAAGTGGCCTATGTACTTTTAAGGTTTTACTCTACCTACTCGTTTATCAAATTTTATCGAAATCCGTTAGGTGGGTTTTTGTGTGATTGAACTTATACAAATAGTTTGATAAGAGTGTATCACGTCCGCGCGCCCGACCGAGTTTAGGTATTTGATAGACCGCAGCTGGCTGTGTGCAAGTCACACGCACACATCGACGTGAGATTACCGCCAACCCGAAGTAATAAGTGACAGGGATCCGGCAAAGGATTTGTTGGTACCTATATAATTTTTTTTTTCTTGCTTTACGGTAATGAATACTAAAAATAAAATTACGACCATTTTCTTATGTAAAACATACTTGGCGCGACTTGGCAGTAAAATGGACACGAATGCCGCGACAGAAAATAGCATGACTGTCGTGCCAGGATGCTAAGATGTTAAACATCTGCCTGGCATCCCATGAAGGCCAATTTTTCGGGATGAGGTTTACAAAAATAGTATTTTTGGATCCAAGATGGCGGACAATTTTTTTTTAATTTTCAATATGGGTATCGTTTTATAAGTGTTTCAGTGCGCTGATTACGAAAATAACATTTATTTTGGAATCCAAGATGGCGGACAAATTTTTTCACGTTTACAATATGGGTATGGTTATAAGGGTTTTTCGGTGCGCTGATGACAAAAATAACATTTATTTTGAGATCCAAGATGGCGGACAACTTTTTTTTCAAGTTTACAATATGGGTATGGTTATATAGGTATTTCGGTGCGCTGATGACAAAAATAACATTTATTTTGAGATCCAAGATGGCGGACAATTTTTTTTTTTAATTTTGCAATATGGTTAACATTTTGTAGGTTTTTGGGGACGCTGATGACGAAAATAACATTTATTTTGAGATCCAAGATGGCGGACAACTTTTTTTTAAATTTTACAATATGGGTATCGTTTTATGGGTTTTTGGGGACGCTGATGACCAAAATAACATTTATTTTAAGATCAGCGTCCCCGAAAACCATTAAACGATACCCATATTGTAAAATAATAAAAAAAACTGTCAGCCATCTTGGATCTCAAAATAAATGTTATTTTCGTCATCAGCGTCCCCAAAAACCTATAAAATGATACCCATATTGTAAAATAAAATAAAAAATTGTCCGCCATCTTGGATCTCAAAATAAATGTTATTTTCATCATCAGCGTCCCCAAAAACCTAGAAAACGATACCCATATTGTAAAATAAAATAAAAAACTGTCCTCCATCTTGGATCTCAAAATAAATGTTATTTTCGTCATCAGCGTCCCCAAAAACCCATATAACCATACCCATATTGTAAACTTGAAAAAAAAAACTGCCCGCCATCTTGGATCTCAAAATAAATGTTATTTTTGTCATTAGCGCACCGAAAAACCTATAAAAACAGACCCATATTGTAAATTTGAAAAAAAAAAGTTGTCCGCCATCTTGGATCTCAAAATAAATGTTATTTTCGTAATCAGCGCACTGAAAAACTTATGAAACGATATACATATCGCAAAATTAAAAAAATAAAAATTGTCCGCCATCTTGGATCTTGATTTAGATTTATTTTGATTTTTATGATTTCGATTTCTATGATTTCGATTTATTACGATTTCTATGATTGCGATTTATTACGATTTCTATTTCATCAAAAATTGTCGGCCATCATTCATGAGTATGAAAATGGTACCTATATAAATTTTAAAAAGATTAAAAGTAATAAATATGTAACTCTGATCTACATTACTCTCTGCTGTCTGTGAATACATGAACACGCGATAATTAAATGCCTCCCGAGCAGCAGAGCGACGTAGATTCCCCTTGACTCTTACCGGCAGACTGATTTTTCGTGGGCTTGGAACTCGTATATATTGAGCGATGGCATTGCCATACAAAAAATGTATGGGGAATTTCTTAGTGAATTGTTACGATATACAATATTTTTTTCGAGTTATTTTTCAAAAATCTAAAACGAGCAACTTGTAGCTAGTTTAATAAACTCGCGATTTAACATTATGTAGAAATTATAATTTGTGTTTTACATAATGATTTCGTTAAAGCCGTGAACCTTGTTTTTCGTATTTTTCGTGTTTTCTGGAAGGTATTTACGCAAAAATAAATGGCAAAATATTTTTATCTGTCTCGTATAAGTAGTAGCAGTTATTTGAGAAGCCTATAGTACTATTTTTATTATCAATAATGATCTAGTTTTGGCACCAGGTCAATTCTGTAACGCCTGTTTTGGCTAAAAACGTGTGATGCAGGCTTATGTACGATATCCGCACAAGATAATGATAAGAACAAGGATAAGGATATTTTTTTTTCCTTCATTCCTTATGGAATGAATCAAAATAAAGGACGATTTTAGGCACGCCCCAGGAATTTTCTTGAAATCCCAGGATTTCCAGGCTATACCACTTAGGAAGTCCTAGGACTTTTTTGAGCGTCATCCCGGAAGAGGTCCGAACATATTCCTAAACGGGAGTTTTTAATGTCCAAGTTTATGAACGTCAAGATGACGGGATCACTTGTTGTTTCTAAACAGCCTTTACTATCTTGTTTTAAATCTCATTTGGCACCTTTAATGATAATTTTGGTACTTCCTTGGTCTTGAAGATATTGAAGGCTAACACTGATGCCGCTATTTTGACTGACAATACTGCTAATTATTTTATTAAAAGAATTATTCATCCAAGTTTGATCAAAAATTGGCTTAAAATGACTGAGCTACAACGCGTTAGTGTGATGGAAGAAACAATAGGCTTTATTCTCTCGTCAAAGTTTAAAGGAATTATTTCCTAGTCAAGGTCAAGATATAAGATACATAGATTCTGGGGGTAAATAAAACAAAATTATACTACACCGTACCAATTTATTTTTATTTTAGTATTGTCAAATTACTAATTTATTTCCACCGCAACGATAGTAAGACGTGGCACCATCACATTATATTAGGCCCGTAACACAGCAAAATCAAAGATGCCATACCTTCTAAATGATAATGTTCCAATAAATAATGGGAATGATCACACGATAACAAAAGAAAATAACTGATGAGGTGTGATGTACAAATGTATGACTTTTTGGTTGGTATGGACTTGAGTAAATAAACTCTACAGTTCCCATTATATTAGCTAATCGTTACAGTAGCTCTTTAACAAATAAACATAATCCATTATTATATACATCGAAGATACGATACATATAAATACTTTGACACACCTAACTCACTACACTTCGTACACTACGATACGCAAATCTTCTATACCGGACGATTATCCAGGCGACCGTCGCAATACAAGTTATATAGTAGAAGTTTAAGTACAGCAAAGCAAAGTTCTTTTATTCATCGTCGATCTCAGGCAACTTTCTTAGGCCTATTTTCTACAACAGTCACCTCTTATTTCTCTATGTATGCATAAACCCAGCATCTTCTGTTTCGACGATTTCTTTGCTTTATGAGTAATGATAGTAAGCCAAGATTATAGTTAATCATCATTTAGTTTTGAGTAAGCCGTGGAGATAAGAACATCAGCATCGGAGATATAGGTATCGTATTGTACGAAGTACAAACTTGTAAATAAATTACATTACAGCTAAAAGCACATCGTAAAGAGAAATTAATTACAGAATAAAAATGATGAGCTACTTCGGAAAGTATTGTGAAGTATGACAACAATTGTTTTCCTGAGAAAACCAATTACACCTAAGTACCTACGATCCATTCACTTGCATAAGTCTAGTGCCACATTACTACCTACCGAGGAAAGCGCCGTACAATGGAGCAAATACTGGCGAATGTATCAAATCTGTGGCTATATTGGCTCTTTATCTAAAATAACAGTATGCACAGCATACTGGATTAAAATACATCCGTTTTCTATGGAAATCCTACGAGATAACCCAACAATTACAATTCTGTAACTACGTGAAGACAGTCGAGTCACACCACCAGAGTAGTCAATTTTATGGCATGATTTGTTTACGAAATAAAGCGTAAATTAACATTAAAAAATAGGTAGGTAGGCTACAACATGATCTAGTACAAATATTTAAAAACAAAAACTTGATCACAGAAAAAAATTACACAAAGATGTCATAATCGAATCAACATTTAACAATATTTATAAAAAATAAACCCGCTACACTTAATGCTAATAAATAAATTAAATTAAAACAGGTAATAAATTAAGATTTGGAGCGATCCCCCTCTTGAACACGCAATAATTAAATTGACCATCGGTGTTGCATGTGAATCGAGCTGTGGTACAAATTGAGGGTTCTAAGTGGGAACAGTTCCCGGAGCCGACTTGAAGTCCATTCAGACGATGCAATTTTCTTGAGTGTTGCATATAATTGAAGCAATAATTTACTTGCAACTAAACAAGTTGTTTGTAATTATTGCTCTAGCATGTTCAAGAATCAAGCACCGTGTAAATGGTCCTCTATATAGTTGTTAGGGGCAGGTTTAGTTGCCGTACTGCTTGATAAGCAGTTCGCTGCTGAGGGACTTGGGCCGCTCAATGGGCAGCCCGAGCGCTCGCGACCAGATCAGTTGCGCGAGCACGCCCAGTGCGCGAGACACTCCGAACATTACCGTATAATAGTTCATCTCCTTCAAGCCATAATACTGAAACAAATTGGCCATTTTATAGCATACTAGCTGCGCCTTGGGGCTTCGCTCCCGTGGAAATTTCGGGATTAAAAATACCCTATGTGCTATCCCCGATATTCTTCTACCCGTGTACCAAATTTCATCGAAATCCGTCCAGTACATTTTGCGTGATTGAGTAACATCATCACAAATTCACAGACTTACTTAAACTTTCGCAGTTATGATATTGGTAAGGATTTATTTTACAAAATAATATATAGCCTATCCTGAAATCTCATATTCAATATTGGTGAAAGAATAATTGAAATGGGTTCAGTAGTTCGGGAGATAACCCTACAAACAAACTTAACAACACTTCCTCTGTAAATTTTTTTATAGCCAGCTGTTGAGCATGCAATGTCCCGCGGCAAGTGTATTTTTCATACAAACTTGATCCCCCATTTCAGCCCCTTGGTTAAACTTCGAAGTAAAAAGTCGCTTATGTTTGACCCTGGGTCTTCAACTACATCCTAAATTTCATCAAAATTGGCCCAACGGTTTAGCCGTGAAAGTATAACAGACAGACTTTCGTATTTATAATTATTAGTATGGATTTAAATAAGTCATATTAATTGCCAAAGATTTCAGCTAAATAAATACATATTTATAACAGTATGTCTCAAAAAAGACCATAAATATGGAGCGGGAAACTAATTCCATGTATGTTTGTTGTTTTTCCTGCATTTTTCGAGATTGGCAAAGGGATTCTTCATTATATCTTTCAGGGCAGCAACGAGCAATTCACTTATTATGTACTGATAGTTTTTAACGAAGATCTACATTTTTTTTATGCATCCCGCCCCGTCGTCTATGTCCTTGATTAAAAACGAAAGCCTTAAAAAACGAAAATTTTATCAAAATTTTATCAAATTTTTTTTTTTTTTTAGTACTAATATTGCATCTGAGATGCTCAAAAATAAAAAAAATAGAAAATTTTATCCTTCATATTTGTAACTAATCTTTATAGGCTCATTAAAATCCTCGCTTCAATTTTTCATTCAATCAGGTATTTCATAAAGTTATCGTGTCGTATAAGGTGGCCAAACATCTTTCCTCTTCTTGTCTCTATTGCTCTGATTAATGTTCTTTTCTCATTGATCATATCCAGTACCTCCTCGTTTGTTTTCTTATCTGTCCAACTAATTCTTTGCGCATGGAAAGAATCAGTTTCATTCACTTTATGAAATACCTGATTGAAGGAAAAGTTGAAGCGAGGAGAGGGAAAGGAAAGCCAAGAAGGGCATTTATAGATGAAATTAAAGAGAAGGTAGAGGTCATGTCGTATAGAGGTCAAATGGATGGCAGAAGACAGGCATACATGGAAATTACTCCAGTGACAAAAACGAAGTTATTAAATTTATTGATTGAAGACAATGTTACCTGTAAGAGGACTCCAGAGTGTGAGTCTACATTGGGCCATGGGTTCTTGACCTTGCCGAGCTCGGTGAGGATCGGAGGCACCACCTTGTAAACGGCGGCCACCAGCTTGAACAGTGGGTCGTTGGGTAGATGCTTCAGGGCGAACTCGCGTTGGCATGTGTATCTGTTATTATACAATGTATTTTTACACGACTAACCAAAAAAGGGAGTGTTGTGTTGTCAGAGTTCATTTATGTATGTAAGTTTCTTTATTCCATCAGAAATTCTTTATGGAAACTTGGCCTTCAAAGAAGGCTCTTTTTCACGTCAAAAACTAGTTAAAAAATCATAGTATATTGTCTCAAAGCTACAAACTATTAGCATTTCGGAACGACCACTGCTGAGAAGAAATGCCGAAAGAAACTCATGAAACAGTTTTGGACGCCTAACATGCCAGAGGGGGCTATTTAATATCTTTATCTTCATCAACCTGAATGGATTAACAAATATTGATGTGAGAAGTATTTTCAGATTCTTTGCATTCGTCCGATTGACGATCTATGTGACAAACAAAATTATCAAAATAAGTCTTGGGAATTATTATGATTTTAAGGATCAATCAAACTGATAGCAAATT
The DNA here is from genome assembly GCA_018467065.1 of Ephestia elutella. NCBI lineage: Eukaryota > Metazoa > Arthropoda > Insecta > Lepidoptera > Pyralidae > Ephestia > Ephestia elutella. The sequence goes on from CM031564.1 coordinate 10,609,179, forward strand.
TTGACCTGAAAATGAGTAAATTGACTGCGGTGATTGTTTACCATCAGGCAACCCGCATGCTCGTTTGCCTACTATTCTATAAAAAGAAAAAAAATTGATGCTTACCTCGGGTCAGTCTTTCTAAGTACAGCATGTCCGTATCCGGGCACCACCTGTCCGGACTTGAGTGTTTTCCAGATGAATTCCTTCAGTTGGTCCTCGGTCACGTTGTCGCCAACTTGCTTGCGGAGCTTCTCTAGCCATACCAGCACCTGGATTTTTTTAATAATATATTGATATTTTATATATTGAATAAATAAATAAATAAGAAATCATTTATTGTCATACTAACAAATTATTATTAAATTAGACACACGATTAGACATATTGAGTCGTTTGTCTAATTTGTAAACCCGAAGCGTTTACTACAGCGAAAATTCGGTATAGCTTACAAACACATGAATCTGAATGCTAATTTAAAACTATATCATTGTCATTAACTGTATATTTCGGAAAGGAATGCGGAGGTAGCTTTGTCTTTACTTGATATAGGTAATAATTGATTTCTTATTATTATAATGAAGTTACAATTACTATTTATGTCGGCGACCTAAAAATTCTCATGTTTTAGTTTCTAAAAAAGGAAAATCAACAGACTGACAGATCGGAAAAATACTTGTCGCTTAATTAGCGCTCGGTGTAATAAAATGAATTAATCTTATCAGTCTTATCACAAATTGTTACGAAAGCTATGGTTTCATTTGACTTTACGTAACTAAAATTTTACAATGGTAGTAATAAATTCCTAAATATTGAAAATCTGTAGGTACATGTATTCCGTATAGTGATAAATAAAAAAAACAGTAGGATAAATGGCTGGCCAATGCAACTGAAGTATTAATTTATCAGTACTAAAAGTAAAAAATTCCATTAAGCGATCTCCTTTTCCAAGGAAAATCGCAGACTTCGCTGATAACATTTTATCGTATGAGATTATGAAACATTTCGCTGCAACCTTATCATTAAGTCTTTGAAATAAGATAATGAAAGAGTAAGAGTAAATAGCAATTCAATCTTGAATTAATTTAAGGCTAGCGATTAAAATTCAATCGTAATGAGGTTCATGAAACAGCAATATTGTCATCGATCTACAAAAACCAGCAACAACTTGCAAAAAAACCTTCTTTTTGTACCTCTTTATATAGATAAAAATATCCAATTTTGGATAATCTTACTAATTAATCATAAATATTTCACAGGGCTATTTCGACGTACTATTTTATAGATAGAGAAATCGTTTATTTGATGCTTCAAACACACACACAAAGATAAGTAGTACATGAGACATTTAAAACAAAAAAAGAAAATCTGTATAGGTATATGTTGCCATAGTTAATAACTGTATTGAGCATTTGAGAGAAAATCAAAGATATCCTTACCTCCTGGTTGGCAAGCCCGTGGAGGGGTCCAGCAAGGCCGTTCAGACCAGCAGCGAACGACAGGTAAGGATCGCTCAACGCTGAGCCGACCAAATGTGTGGTATGCGCGGACACGTTGCCGCCCTCGTGGTCACTGCGCAACGAACGCACTTATAAGAATTCTGTACCATTACATTATAAAGGCAAGTAATAACTAGTGCACGATGCTTTATTTGAAAGTGGGTTAAATTTACTAGTACAGACTTTAACACAAACTGATCGATCAATGAACTATGATTAATAAATATTTACACGTGGTTATAAGGCAGAATTAAATCTAGACCATGACCGTGCATTCGCTTTGCTTTGCAATAATTTTAAACAGTACAAGATTACATTACATCGACTATTTTATTCATTCTACTAAAGTAGAATTTTGTACTCGAATCTTATATAATTGAAATCAGAAACAATAAAAATATTTAATGTTCCGTCTATTGGTGAAAATCAGCGATGCAGCGGGAGACTTTATTATAAGCAAATTTGCTTCATTTGCACATATTTTTTTTTAATGTACATTTATTTTGTACGCATCATGGTAGAGTGAAAAATACGCCTGTACGTACTAACGATGTACTGAGATATTTATTTTATTAACGAGCTTAATTTAAATATTATATTCAAGTATACAATGTTATATTGTAAACCAACCGAACATGTTACGCTATCATATCACTTAACAATGTACTGACGTTAGTTAACTAACACATAAATTTTCTTTTGTGACATACATACATATATATTATAACGCCTTTTTCTTTTTGTGACGCACTTACAAAAAATCGTCATCGCTCTAAAATAAAGATGTTGATTCGTCATCATACCATTTAAACACCGGGTAACAGAAAATGAATAAAGATCGAAGCAATCTCTTGAGTATGCTTCGATCTTTATTCATAGATTTTTTTGCTAGATCTTGATCTAGCAAAGTTAGTAGCTCTCCAGCAATTAAAGAACCCATGACACCCACGCGGCAAGAACAAAGATTGAAAAATCACAGCGGTTGATTCTAGCTTTTTGTTGTTGTAACTCAAGCCTAAAATTAATTTGAAACAGTATTGACACAGAGATTAAGTTGGTTTTTCAAATAAAAACACTATAAATTTTGATTGCAAAGTTAAGTATGCGTCGTTCAGTGCATGTAATATTTTGATTGCAGACATTACGATGTAGAGAATAGACTGAAGGACATTAGTATACAATACAGCAAAAAGGTAAAAAATCGCAAAGCAAACGATAACAAATTGTTGTTTGTTTCAGTGACTAAAAGTGTCATTTTTTAAACAATGTGTATATTTTAGAGTCGTGAGTCGTTCATGGTCGATTTTGTAATTGGATATACAAACGCTTAAACACGAAACTCTATTTATAAAAACAAATGAAATAGATATTTTATGTATAAGGTACTAATATTCCTGGAGTTTTACTTTCTTTCTCTATGAACAGGATTATCACTATTGGGTTAGGTAGATGGGATCATGAGTCAAATGGAAATACACCGAAATTGATGTTGGTATTCTTCGTATTTGGTATCATACGTAGGTAATTTTTGGAGTATTTGGTATTTTCCGTACATCAATGGTTGTTTTTCTCCAAGTTGATATTCCACGGATGTGGTAATAAGAGGATTTGGAATTTGACGTAGAGTTGGTATTTTCCGTTTATGGCACGTTTATGGTAACGTCGAAATGGTTTTAACTTGTTTAATTTGTGAAATTAATTACACACACATGTGATTGTTATGATTGTGATATAATTTGGAAATTTTAGGATAATCTAAATTATTGTTCTTAAAATTGTGAAACGTTATTTAAATTGGTTATTTATTGTTATAGGGTATTTGACAGTATTAAAAATATGAGTAATTCTATAAGTATCCTTAAAGACAATATTTTTCTTTAATTTTTGGTTAATTTTAATTGTCAAAAGAAGCAATGATTATGTTAATAAACTAATTATAAAGTCATTTATTTCAAGCCCTTGACCACGTGATATGAAACGCTCCGCCATTTTCAATGACGTGATTAGGTGGTCAAATCAGTCAAGTGTCAATTCCATGTTCCGTTTCGCACTGTAAAAGTCGCACCGTTATTTTAGAAAAATTGTGAGACTATATCTGGACCCTTTACACCATTGCCATTAGCCACTTTCATTGATAATTAGTTTTGTTGCTCACATTGACATTTCAGTTACATCACATTCTATTGAAAATCTTGTTATGAAAACAAGGAAGTGATATTAGTGTACGTAAGACAGAACGGCTTTTAGTGACGAGTGCCCATAATACGTCACGGGGTTCTCATTGTAACATATTGAGCTTTTAAGCGGTAATATGATTATTTTAAACTTTTTCATTGATTTTAAATGTAAATACTGAAAAATAATCAAAAATATATATATCGTTAGTTTTCTGATAACGTAAAGAACAATTTTAGATAGGTTTTCAAAAACAGTCAAATACCCTATTACTAGCTGAGCCCCATGGGATCGCTCCCGTGGGAATTTCGGGATAAAATGTTCTATTCCCGGTATTCTTCTACTCTTGTACCAAATTTCATAAAAATCCGTCCAAAAGATTTTGCGTGATTGAGTAACAAACATCCTCACAAACTCACATCTAAACTTTCGCAACAACTTTCTTAAGGAAACTATTCCAAAATATAAATTGTGTCTTGAACATACTAACTGAAGTAAAATTTGACGTTGTATGTACAACATTATACGTTAGTATCTACCAGCAGTACACAGTGACGAACACAAAACCAAGTAAGTGCAATCGCTTAACAAAGAGGGTTTCCAGTTTTCAATCGTTGCGTTTCAAATTCAATTGAAAGCTCTTATACAGTACTTATTGGAAATGTAGCGGAGGATGTTTATGTCTGGAGTCGATCACAGGGCCTTAAAAAGTAACACGAACACACACAATGTCTGTAAAACACACAATGTATGTAAAACTCATTCAAGTCTGAAATACATTCGCTTGTGCATCCGACTCTTAACTCATATTGTTACATATCGATATGACGCTAATTTAATTCGCAGTTTTGCATTACAAAATTACCTGCTAACACGCACATGCCGATGGTTAGGCGTTAAGTTACAAATGACAGCCACATGAAATTACAATACACAAATGGAATGGAACATGAGCCTAATAAATAAGATATATCATAGTACCTATATTGAATCAGTATTTAATCTTTCAATGTAATTTTCTTAACATTAAAAGTGTCTCACTGCTGGGCAAAGGCAGAATAGAGATATTATTTAATTGCTTCTTGTTCATCTTATCGAGTGTGTTATTACTAACACTGGTGTCAGATTTTATTCAAGTCGCCTAAAGGCATCTCACATGACTTTTACGACTACCATTAAAAAAGACGGTAGCCATTTAATTTATTTGCTAAAAAAATTAAATCGTTAAATAGATAGACATTAAAAAAGATTAATTACAAGTTATTCACTATCAATAGGTGCTTTTTGACTCATTAGTTGAATATTATGATAAGTGGGACAAGATAAAAACGTCACACGAAAATTGATAATTAACGAAGGTCGGGAGCGGAAGAATCTTTGCCACGCAGTCACATTCATGACACATGCGATGTGACTCGCGCAAACATCGTGTATATTATATAAACCTAATATCGACTGGTGCGCATGCATGTAGACCGCACGTACGAGATTTATTTCGCAGTCGCGATAAGGCACTATCATATCAGTACGCACGCAAATCACTAGGTCATAGTTACATGTAGAGATGAGACACGAGAATGTCACGAAAATCTAAAACAACACTTACGTGTGAATCAGCGCTTCTACAAATGTGATTTTCCTGTTTATCCGGACAAGCTATACGAAATTGTAATTGATGCTAGCATGATCTACGAATTCAAGTTCAGTTTGCAACACAGGTGCTATTAAGAAAAATACTTTTCAGCCGCCATGGCAACTGAGACCAGTTGTGAAAAGGGTTTTTTTTCTTTCATATAGTAAATCAATCAATCAATATTTATTTGCAAGAATACAGTTCAAGAAGATGTTACAAATTAATACAGGTACATGTATTCAATCTGATAGTAAGGCATGCAAATTTTATATAAGTATGTACACATTAAATCATAGTGTCTGTTACATGATCAATAATATATTAATTCATTCATTCAATTTTTTTTTTAAACCGGCAAAACAAAATTTCTGTAAATATGTCTTAATACGACGTTAATAATCTCACCTGTGGATGGTAAGGTAGAGACGCATCAGCTCTGTGAACTTGGGGTCGTCAAAGCCGAGCATGGTGCAGTAGTTGGCAGACCAATCCTTGTTGTCGTCGATGGCGCCGATGCCCTTGCCGTCACGATACGTGTTGCGGTAGATTGTGGCGGCGATCACGGGCAGTTTCGCGATCAGGTTCATTGAATCCTCGTACACATACTGTAGAAATATATATTACAATCAGATGCTTCATCTACTGTTACATCTAACTATGCTACAAATCTCTCTTTCTCATCTGAGCGTTTTCCCGGTTGCATACTAAGCGTCGGGAGCCCAGGATCCACTTTCCTACTTTTTCTTATCCACTTCGCGCGGCATCCTTGGTTGTGAGACAAATAACCTCTAATTAACTGTAGTAAGGCAACTGATACTCCGAGAATTGCTAGTCTTGCACTTAACAAGGTTGAAGCGTCGTAGTGGGTAAAGCTGTGAATGCAATAGGTAAAGATGTAGCTAAAACACCAACCTCCCAGTATTTGGATTTGTGTACGCCCTCAGAGTAGGCCTGTGCGAACTTGGACTCGCTGTTGAGGGCGGTGACGGCAGCCGAGAACTGCGACATGGGGTGCAGCTTAGCGGGCATGTTGTTCAACATTGTCACCACGTGTGCTGGTAGCTCGGCTCTGAGTTTTTAACAATATAACACAATGTAAGTACATCGCTAGATGAATCATAAATATTAACATATTAAAATCTGGCAAACCATTTTGGCTACACATTTTTGGTGATAAACTGATCATCCCTTGTGTGCACACAACGGTTCTTCCCATTCGCAAACTATTCGCGTAAATAAATATACATATACATTCCATATTTTCTCAGCTATGAAAATTGCAGAAAACGACCAACCAAATTTTAACGCAATATGTAGAATTTGCCACTAACGCCGCTTTCTATGTCACGAACGATAGTGGAAAAAACAATATTTTTGGACCCAAATTTTCCGATTTCATCATGATGAGAAATACAAAGTGCTCATGATGACAAAACAAACGAGCTCAAACTCGACTGTCCTAGTATTTTCTACCAGAGTTCCAGTTCCTAATCCCGGCTCCATCATGAGATCAGTTCGATGGTACCATAATATTGCATTGGAATCGATTGAATCGAATAACAGCAAATAGGTAAAAAATGGTTTGCAAGATTTAAAAAAAAGGTTATTTACTTACATATTAATATTGCGAGTTAAATAAAAGCTTGTAAATATAATTTGAACTCTGTCCTACCCCTCTTTACAATTATTATTACGCCCAAGACACAAATGAACAACTTTTTACCATTTTTAATTTGCAGTGGTATGAAGCACAGTCAAAATACCTTCAGAGAACAGAATCATGTTTAAAAACTTAATATTATGGATATAAATTGATCTAATTGTGGAAATTACTCAAAACAATGCAACAACCTAATTAACTATATCATTATAATGAAAAACAAAACAAAATATGTGTATAACGTGGCATCAATATGATTGTCCGAACAATAAATTAATCTATCTACAAAGTGGATCACACGAGTTGCTTACGCCAACTAATTGTTAAATGAGTTATAAATTGAGATACTACTAATACTATAACCCAAATTAATTTAAAAGTTTAAAATAATAAACAATCTGAATAATTACATTATTTTCGTACAATATTAATATGTATCTGTAACTCTACAGGCAGTAACAACCGTTGGTGAACCCGGCAGTCGCCGGCCGAACAATCCGTATACATTTTTGGTAAGTTGCCAAAGCAAAAGGAATAATGTCATCATTTATAAATTGCAAGTGCAAAAAGAAAGTATTGTGCACTCGCTTCAATCCCAATCGGATATCTAGTGAAATCGTCGTTGTGATATACAACTTAACCATATATTTAACACTAAAAGAAAATGTTTAAGTAAATAACAGTCTACACATGCTTCAAAAGCACTAATAAAGTAGATAGTAGAGGAAAACGTATGAAATAATTGTGTTGAAGGATGTCTTAAATTTTTCATACATCTGTCATACTTGGGGAAATACACCAAACTTTTTATTTCCTAAGAATACAGGTTGAGTGTTTCCCGTTATTCGTCAGGATGGGAATTACTCTTTCCACTCCATTATTAATTCAAAATTATATTAAAAAGTACCCTATATGTGATTACTACCCTTGTACCCAGCAAATTTCATCAAAGTCCAGTAGAAAATGCCCAGACTGCAGAATGTCCATTATTTGTAGTTAATGGTACTACTGGGAAATTTAGTCCCACTAGTATCAATGTACACAATATGCCAATGTAAAACTCACCTTTGCGCCCATTCCTTTGACAGGGCTGTGACTTGGGCCTGGGTGGGGACGTCACCAGTGACAAGGAGCCAGAAAAGACCTTCTGGGAGGGGTTCTTCTCCACCTTTAGCTTTGGGCAGCGCTTTTTGGCACTCAGGAATTGACATTCCTCGGAATCTGATACCCTCATCGGGGTCCAATACTGAAGTCTCCCATACCAGGCCTTTGATGCCACGCATACCACCGTACATCTGTGATAAAGAATAGTTATAAATGTCTGCTCGCTCTAGTGTGAGTGGAATGCAACAAGCCTAAATAGAAAAAAAATTACAACTGCAACACAATATAAAGCACAAACGAGTTCGTCGACCTCCGAGCGTTGCACCCGTGACCACTTATACTTTTCAAGTTCAATAGACATGGTCGGTCCAGCTCCAGGCGAACTGCATTGCAAATTGGAAATCAATGCTAATTACAAGGTTATGTGTCAGCTTCGGAACTATTTCTATATTGTATTTTACTCGTTTGATTCCAGACCTTGCTCCTCTAATCTCTAAGTAGATGCTCTCTCCGTAGGATATAATATTATCGCATGGTGCCGGTATTGCTTCGTTATCGAAGGAATTAATATAATTAATTCGAAGGTCATTTAAAGCCGGCAAAGTGTGAGGCCAAGCTCAGAGGCGGAGTCATTGTCGAATATTGTCAATGTTTTTCCACTACACCGTATCGTATCACACCATGACCGTGACATGACCGTTTCGACGCCGAAAAGCTAGCTTCCATACAATTTTTTTTGTTCAACGTTCATAGCTCGACGATAGTATGATACGGTGGTGTAGTCAGCAAATGGCTTAAAAACAGACAAGCGGCCCGTCCCGGCCTTGCATGGATATGTAACTCGGAGATGATCTCAAGCAAAATCAAGACGTAGCATTCTAATAATTAAATATTTTTTGAAATAGGTCTAATAGTTTTTGGTTGGTGACAAAAACGTTAAAAAATACAAATCTATTCTCTGCGTAATATTAGTGCGGAAAATAAGTAGATGAAAATTGTACTGAGAAAACATATTTTCTTGTGACGGTATTATTTATAGAGTTACTTACCATAAACATATCAAAAATTCTTACCATGTCAACGGTGACTTCTCCGACTTTGGTGTTGCCATGTTTCTTACGGAAATCCCGGATTTTTTGTTGTTCTACGGGAATTTTATCCTGAAGGATGGCTTTGAGGTTTGTCTGTTCGGCGCTCAGACCCCTCAGCAGAATCGATGCCGACGGGCATACTTTCTGTTGGATTACAAGACAAATTTAATCTGACTTTATTGGGAATTTAAAAAAGGAATACTAGAAACGTTTATGTTGTATATTTTGAAATGTTCAAAAACGTCAACTATTTCAATAATACGTGAAAAAATACCAGCTATTGCCGTGTAACACATTATATTTAATCAGTATGTACGTAGGTACGTTATGTACCTATACGATATACGTTCGCGGCGCTCAAGGTGATCATGTACGTTTTAAAACATCCTAACCTCTTAAAGTAAAAACGTTCATAGAATCGGATATGTAAATTATTTTCGACAAAATATATCTATCTATGCCTTCTTTATATCATTTGAGGTATGTTCGAGCTATCAGGAGAATTATAATTAAGTAATAAGATCGCAGGTCCACAGTTCAGGATCAGAGTTTAATCGAGATAAGAAATGTTACCTATTGGCAACGAACAAGCGAAGCTTAGTTCCATATTCAATACATTATTGTTTTATACTTAAAGTTATAATTAACTCATTATATTAATTTCTATAGAATAGAAAGACCTAAGTATATCAATTTCAAGGAGCAGTGTCGTACTCATAGTAAACTCCATTTATTCTTACCAGTCCTATCATGTAAACAATCTTACCATGTCTTTTTATGATTTTACAACAATATAAATTAAAATAGACTTTTTAGGAAATTACTTTCATGGTTAATAAATGTTTTACTTTAGAATGTTTAGGTTTGAACTAATATTTGATTTATTTTTAACAAAATTCAACAAAAAGTACTGTGAAGATTGTTTACATGATAGGACTGGTAAGAATAAATGGATTTTACTCAATGATTGCCGATCTTACATACATGATTTTAGAGGAACACCTTTTAGGGTATGTGCATTTGGCACTTTACTCCTTATTAGAAAGTAAAGTGCTGACCGTATTCTCATACGGTTTACTCCGTAGAACTTACTAATGACAAAATTATAATGCACATTTAAAGTTAGCGAGGAGTACAAAATGCATGACTAATGCACTTTCCACAAGTTTTTCTACTAAAACTATAACGTCTAAATAACAGGGCATGGTGCATGCCCAGCGAGGCCGGCGGAAATAAGGTCAAATGCTCTATTATGCAAAGGCCCTGGTCTTGTGTAGCTTCATTTTCCTTAATGAAACATGCAAATCCTACAAAACTTGAAACGTTAAGGAAAATGGAATAACTCAAACTAGTACAAAGTTGCTCATCCAAGAAATTGAATTGCTGTTTTTACAGACTCTCTCTCTCAGCCTAAAGACGTCCACTGCTGGACAAAGGCCTCCCCCAAAGATTTTATCTATGGGGGATTTTGCCGTAATCGCCACGCTTGTCAAGCGGGTTGGCGATCGCAGTGTGATGGCATAGTACGCGGAAAGATGCTGCTGCCCATCCTCCGGTGTTTTAAATCCCTTAGTCGCCTCTTACGACACCCACGGGAAGAGATGGGTTGGTGCTATTCTAGGGCCACACCACAGGCCAACAACTACAAACACACATATAACTACAGACTACAAACAAATATATAACTACATATTTTATTTATAGACGTACAAAGAAGAAATCGAGTTGAATTGACCCAGTAATCATGGCGTTTTAGATAACAATTTTAATTTAAGTTTTACAATAGGCGCACTTACGAATGCGATTCCTTGGTCGTTGAAAGATAAGTATTTACACAGTTCATACAAGTCTATGAAGCGAATAATCTCAAGTAAAAAATAAATTTCAGGGAAATGCATTTTAAGCATGTCAATGAAGGATAATGATGAAAGACAAAAAATGGACAGCACCGCACCGAGTGACCTAAATGGGAGTAGACAATCTAGGAGAGCCGACCCCAAACAACAGAAGAAGGCTAAGAAAGCAATGAGTATTATTAAATATGTTGTGGTCGGAAAAAGAAACCCAAACTACTAGAAATTGCAGCTATTACTTTTTTTCCTCAAGTGTTTACTTGAGGAAAAAAATACGGTAAGTCGTTTGACTTACCGTATCCTGACAAGGCATCTTTGTCCTTATGACTACATTATACTAGCCTGATGCAAACATTTATATCGAGGTATACTCAATGCAATTACGTTACACTATTTATCAAGTTTCATGGTTCTATTGGTCACTACTGGTTATAGTTTATTTTCTCTGGAACTATAGAGATGACATGCATATTTTTATGGAGTCATCATAAATAAAGTGAAGCTGATAATTATTTTTTACTTAAGTTTAAGCTGTTTCTCCTTCCTAGCTATTGTCAGAGCCTCTACTCGCTTCTCTCTTGGAAAAGTATAAAAATAACAAGTAGAACCTATAAGCGATCATAACAAGTAGCCTAACGGACTAACTTTAATATTCATAGCTTATTAAACGTAAATGAGAATCAGTCAAAACTAACGATAGCATCATATAACGCCAACACCATAAGTTCAGAAGATTGAATGGAAGAGCTACTTTATGAGAGTGGAGACCGTGCGGCGAAACACGCCCACAGGGAAGATCGCAAATGCGCTGGGCGGATGATGTTGAAAGAACAGCAGGCGAATTGAGATTGCCCAAGACCGAGAGAAGTGACATACGATGAAAGAGGCCCATAGGGTTGAAAATGGCTGCAGAGAGAGAGAGAGAGAATCAGTCACGTTTTTTACTGAGTATGCAGAAAACATGCAACAATAAAAAATTATACAAATCTACTATAAAGGACAAGGATATAGCGAATTAGTGCAGCAGTTAAAATAATTGGTCAAGTGCGTGTCGGGCCACGAGCAATGTAAGGTTCCGAAGGTGCCTGGCCTGTACTCATGCGGACACATAAACTTATATTTACTCCCAGTTTTATATAACTTAGGAGAGGGAGAGGAAAGCCAAGAAGGGCATTTATAGACGGAATTAAAGAGAAGGTAGAGGTCGTGTCGTATAGAGAGGTCAAATCAATAGCAGAAGACAGGAATACATGGAATTTAGTCCACCGACAAGAATGAAGTTCTTAAATTTATTGATTGATTTATATAACTTATGATCATAACCTAAGTATATACCATCATATTGGATGTAAATATTTTCTACGAATATTTTTCATACTAAAATCTATTTTGCAAGTTTATCGTCTATTACTCGTTAACGTGTGACTTCATAAACAGTGATAATTTTCCTTAGATTCAACAAGTTTTGTATTGTCTTTAAAATTTATACTTTTTTTATCACTACACTCTTCCAATATATCTGCATAAAAAGCTAGGTGACAGAAAACGAACTAAATTCAAATGACAAGCCTAGGCAAATAAATTAAACGTTGGTAGTCTTTTTTTGCCTAGCTGTATTACTCAAAACTCACTATCTGATTTGAACGATATTCATTCAGGCCGCTATAGTTAAACGGCGCCATTTTATGAAGTGGCTAGGCAGTTAATTGTATGGCTAATTTAACCAATTGGCTACGACACATGTAATTTTTAAGCAAGGATAGTTTAAGTCTATCCTTGATGTTAACATCTTTCTACTCCATTATTTAATTAACCTACCGAAAAGAAGACAGGTTACCTATTTATCAAGCGTAGCTGTACACAACACTGATGATGTCATAGGCCTGATATAGCAAATCCGGCGCCAAAATACAGCTCCGACATCTCATAACCTTGAATAGTTATTATATTACGATTGGCACCATGTAAAATTTGCGAATCTCTCAGTTAAAAAAGTCATTTAAATTAATAGATCATTTATAGGCATATTAATAGAGAATTTAATAATAAATTTCGTCTTAGTACAAATTCGAGATAGTTTATTTCTATGTGATATATCATTTTATTAGGAAGGTATCCAGGTAAGAGTTTACATCGCCGATTATCGTAATACTTTGATTTTCTTTGCGAAACCCTAATTACCGACTTATTTGTACGTTTAATTTTTTTTTTTATTTTTTTATTTTTTTTTTTTTTTAGCCTGGTGATGTGTCCCACTGCTGGGCAAAGGCCTCCCCTTTCTCCTTCCACAATTCTCTGTTGAGTGAAGCCCGCTTCCACTCCCGCAGATAACTTTCGATGTCATCCCGCCATCTCTTTCGCGGGAAGACGTTTAATTTTACAAGTTTTAAATTTTATGAGGAGTGATGGCACTTTGGTTCTACCAATAGTGTCAATGGAAGACTTTTCCGTTTGTTGTGTTTTAACGAACATGTGTTATCAGAACAAAAGAAGAAAGAAAAGTATCATATCTTTCCATCAACGTTGGTGACGTCAATGTCTAGACAATTTATATCTAATAGAGTATTAGAGTATAAATATTAGAGTGAAAAAAATATAAGAACATTTCGTAATGTTTAACGTGCCGGTATAATACATATTAAGATAAAATAAGTATTTTCGTTGACGTCATAAGAAACCAAAAAAATCTAGGAAAACTAGAAGAACTTATTAGAAACATGCAATGCGTATTTCAGCCACTTTGTCTTTTAAATATTAAATTTAGATGCCGTTTTCACACGAGTATTTCGTTCTTTCAGAGTTTAATCCATAACACGTCATGACCAACCAACGTTATCTTTAAATTAATTACCTACTTATATAATTTTAGAAAATTATATATCAGCGAAAGATAACCAAGAGCGGACCTAGTTACTCTCTGTATTTTTTTTATCTTATTATGAACGAGACTGGCACGTCACGATTTTGTATGGTTCCATCACAATGTAGTGACATATATTTTCAATGTTAGCTAATTCAGTTCACCTGCATATAAAGCGTGGTACATATTTGTAGCACAATGTGGGCAGCTGCGATAAGTCACGTACTAGATTTGGGCGAGTGCCCGCCATTCGCTTGTGACCTGCACTACGCCTGGTTATCTTTAGAGTCGGGCGTAGCAGAGGACACGAATCGTGAATGACGGTGAATGTCATTGCGATGATTTCTAATTTACACATGGTACTGATAACGAAAACGACCCTCGATAACATCCTGATTTTCACAACCACACCACTGACCCGAATCAATAAATAAGTGATAGGAAAAGTTAATATTCAGTTGCCTACTCAAATATTTATTTTAAAATTTGTATTGAAAATACAACGGCGTTTAAAGACTCACTACCACCACTTTTCATGAATTAAATACAAATTTCGAAAATTTATTACAAAACCTACAACATAACTCAATGGAATAAATCTGTCAAACTTCCTAATAAAAAGACAATGAGCAAAAGCTACCAAGATGGATTATTTCATTTCAAGAATCTTAAAATAAAAATAAGTTTTTACAAAAATTTCAATTTTGATACAAGATTTTTTGTCAGCAGGGAGATCTTGATGCATTCAATGGCAATTTTATGTCCTTGAGGAGTTCCCTCGTTAGAAGTCGATCATAGGGAGCAACTGTGACTATTTAACAGTGGACGTAGTTCTAATTTAACTTGCTAAGTTTTACCTGAACATACGTATACATGTCTACATACATTGCAAGTTACATAGTAATCAAAAAGGCTTGTAAAAATTGTGCCTCTGTATGGCTGTGGTTATATATTCAACCTTGTTCCTATGAAAATAAATAAATAATTTATATTTAAAATAAATTCTTTCAATGGTAGTGCCTAAACAGAAATAAGAATTAATTTACCAAGTTGCCACTGTGTATTATCACAGTTTTACCGTGGATAACATTGACACAGATTGACGTGTAGCAAGGCTACTGATACCAGAAAGAACCCTATGTTCGATCATATGTTTCTAAGACAATCAATCACAAATTTAGACATGTTGAAGTTAGTGTTATGTCCTTATCCTATCTTTGAGGTAAACCAATATATAAAACGCTTATTTTATAATCACTATCACCTTATAATATACAACAAGTTCGTAGTTCTTAAATATGTACTGAGGTTAATGCAATAGGTTTGGCAGCAAAATTATTTGGCTTACTTTGTATTGATATGAAAAGCTTGTCTAGATTAGTTAATCAAATATAAACCAAAAGTCTGCAGCGCTTTGACAGGCAAAGAACTCTTACACAGCTTTCATCAAACGGTCAGGGTTGGGTTGACGCGAGAACTTAAATATCTCTCAAAATATTAAATACCTACTGCACCCTATAATATTTTACCCCCTTTATATTTCGACGAAATGGCACGAAAAGCTAGCAAAAAATGTTCCCAAACTACTTCATAAAAAAATATTTTTTTAATTTACGTTTCATTTTACTCCATGATAATATTAAAATGTTCTCAAAGTACTCCACCCGATTTATTGTACATGGTTACAAGAAAAAACTTACATAACAATATATTTAAAGAATACAAGAGGGAAGGGAACACTTCCACTCAAGCAGTCGTTTAAAAAAACATTACTACTGATGCAGACAGACTATTTATGAAAAATGATAGGAACTGTATTTCTAAGAAAACTGGAACTTCTACTGACGGACAAACTCTATTATTAATTGGAAGATATATGTTGACTTGACACACGAAATAATCGTACCCATCTAAATCGTAATCCGACATACTTTCATTATTTAAATTTTAGACTGCCTAATAATTTACTATTGATACTATTTATGGGTGCACAGAATTCTCTGCAAAATGTATCTATAACTATATTGTCTTGCGTAATTAATATAAAATTGGCATGGCACCTACTATTACATCTTTTTAATTTTTTCGTCTATTCTTTTGAACATGCACCTGCTGTTCAAATTTTCTTATTTCTTAATTTGCTAATAACTAACAGGGTTCATATTGTAGCTACTAAAACAGTTACTGTAATAGAGTAGAAAAATGAATTTGAAAATAGGAAGGTTGTGTATATAATGTCTGTGTATGCAGGTTGTCTAATTGGTTTGCTTGAATGATAAAGCAAACTAGACAACCTGCATTTGTCTAAGTGGGTTGGTCGTGTTGTACTAATGCGAGTGTGTATCTGACTAGCATAGTATAAAAGTGACAAAACTATCAAAAATTTAGTTTTCATGGTTTTCCTTTCATTTAATTTAACATGTATTAATTCTTTTGATTAAGCCTTGATTAAGCTATAGATACCACAAAAGTAAAGACATCAATACAGGTTTGTTTCTTTTAAAAACAAAGAAATTTTTATTTTGAATAAAATTTACTATCTTCAAGGTTACTTTTTCTAAAAGTGAGGTGAATTCCATTGTGTAAAGAGGAGCCATGGTAGCATTGAGATGCTGTCAAAACTGCCTTGCTCATCTGGAGAAGGAAATTGAGATACCAGTGTGTAGCCTAGACTTCCCTGGGTTGCTTGAGAATCAAGTTCCACAGAATATTTTTTTTTTAATTTTTATGGGTACCTACAATTGGGTATATACAATTATTTTATATATGGTGTACAGTCCCTGCTTAGGGACAAAGTCGTCATTAAATTCAAGAATTTATTCTATAATATGTAAGTTCCGAATAGTTGCTCATTACTGTGACAAGAACTAACCTAACCTACCAATCTGAAAACATAGTTTTGTATAGATTTTAGTACTTTTTCAGACTTGGGGACTCGATTGTAAATTAAGTCGAGATAGCAGTTATTAATATTTCATCATAATCATTAATTTTCTCCAGTCTACAAAAGATATTAAAAGGTTACAGTCTGTACTTTATAAAGGTATACATTTAGGGTTATTGTAAATTCGTCCCTAGAGTTAATTTGGTACCTAATTTATATTCCACTAGCTTTTACCTGCGCCTTCGCCCGCGTGAATTTCCCACGGGAACAGTGCTTTTTGCCGGGATGAAAGGTACCCTATATATGTCCTTCGCCGTACTTCTAACTATGTGTATGAAAAATTTCAGGAAGATTGGTTCAGTAGATGAAGCGTGAAGAGGTAACAAACATACAAACAAACCAACAAATAAACAAACTCACTTTCGCATTTATAATATTAGTTAGTATACATTCAGAAAATTTGGTCCTTCTATAAAAATTATTAAATTTTTGGGGTAAATTTGCCACGCAAGTTTTTTTTTTTGTAAAATGTGCAGTTAGCACTATATAACTCACAATGTAGTATTAACTAGTTGATTTTTTATGTTAGATACATATGTAAAATAATAACTATTTTATACCATGATCATTGAAAACTTACAATGATTTATTATCCTGATTAATTGACTTAATCCCAAGCAAATTGGCTGGCTGTGATTATATCAAAGTTCAAAGGATTTCTCCGAGTACCTATTATATAAAAATAAATAATTGTCATACTTTTGATACACATGCATTAAAATTAACCAGACTGTTTTTATATAAATAATTAGACGTAAAAGAAATTATGAAGCTATTGTTGTAAATTAATATTTTAAACCTAAAGTGATTTTATCATATTGGGTGTTTCATTTTTGTTGCTGTCTGTTCGAAACCTTACGTACTTTACTTTACATTTACTATAAAATTAACAACAAGGGACGAATTTACAAAAGTTTTTAGGTACCACATTAACTCTAGGGACGAATTTACAATGACCCTACATTTATAAGACTGTGAAAGACTGGTGCCTGAACTAAGCAACGCTGTATCTCAGTACACCAAGCCTCTCCCCACTTGGAGTAAAGGAAGTACAATTTAGAGTAGAAATTATAGTAAATATATGTTTTAGGTATAGTAAAAATAGTACATAAATAATTCTAGAATTGGCTTTTGCCTATGCTATAAGCTCACAACATAAATTTTTATTTATTCGTATAATTATGATTCAAAATATTTTTAGTTAAATTTATTGTTCTTATATCTCTTTACACTAACGAAAGAATCACTGCTACCCTAGATTACCGAGTTGTAAGTATAAAACCTACAAAAAAAATTGTAATTTTACGCGGCGCCACCCCTAACTCAACAACAAGCTGATTATATGAGCTAAATAGTGACACTAGATCTTAAAATGCACTGGCTTCATGTTTCTACACTAATTGTAAAGTAAGACGACAAACTCATTCAATAAACCTACTCTCTGATTTTCTTGACTTGGTAGGTACCAGTATGTATAGCTGCAACACGCACGCAGCTTCAAATAGCCATTTAGTTATAAGGATACCTATTAATTATCTAATTAACCTACTAATCATACCTTAAATAAATGTTTTATTCTAATTACGTAACTTTGAAATGAAGTAAAATGTAGAGGTTATAAAAATGTACGTAAAACTAAAAACGCTACAATTGAAAAGAATAACTCATAAATTAATTAATGAAACAATAAGAAATATTTACCTGCAGTTCTAATACTCTAGTCGAAGAAATCCTAAAAAGAGCCATATTTAGTATGCCCACCGAATGCTACCACCACACAGCCACACAGAAACTGACGTGACTGTCGTTATCGTCAACTAGCCGCGCGAAGGAAGGCAAGGCAAAGATAAAATCACTACGTTCAAACTTCACCAGTGTTGTGCATAGTACTAAATATTAGACTATAAAATAATCAATACTATCGATAGCCAATAGTTTGCAATATCAAAGAGCATATAATCACTACGTTTTATGCAATATGATGATAACCGAAACTATCAATACTATCGATAGCGTTGGTTTTCGATACTATCGATATTATTGACACTTTTTCAACAAACAATTCAATAGTATTGTGATTCAATAGTGGTATCAACACAGACATATAATAATAGTAAGCAGACTGAACATGTCATTTGAAATTGCATGGCAAAAACACACACTAAGATTATTATTCACACAACGACAGAATACAGGGTCGGATCTAAGATAATTAATTATATTCGGTACAGTGTAGCAAAACCAAAAATTTTGAGACGCTGAATCTTAAGCCGTGCGCGGTATGCAGACGGATCTGCATCAGCTTTTTACGATGGGAAATTCTATCCCTTTTGGGAAAAAATACTAGTCATAAAATCAATAAAATTTATTTTAAATTATTAAAAATCACGTGCAATGAAACATTGCAATGATGTTAATGGTTGCTGGCGTCCATTCACTGTCCTGGTACTCGTAGTACGTAAGAGAAATACTCCCCATAACAGTTCTCTTTCTTGAGGTATTATTTTTTGGCATATTTTCCTTGTCCTGAAATAAAATTCACTGTCAGTATTTTTATAAAATGTGCATATTAATCTTCAAGAAAGAATTCCTGAGATTTTTATAGAATAGGTACTAAATTCGTATATTTGCCTTGATTCGGCCCAGCCATAGTAAACAAAACTGGATCCGTCAAATGATCTATGATATTTACGAAATTATTAAATTACTTATAGTATTTCTTATGAAATGGTTATAATTAATACACTACTTTATAAAATAAATAATGATATTGCTGATAAATAGCATTCAAAAGTCTAATAATGGTTATTGTTTCAAAAATAACACGAAATTGTATATTATCATTGGGCACGTCAAAAAAACATGTATTGCTTACCGAAGGAACGATATTCCACGAATATTTTTTTATGAAACACTTCCACATATTGTACACGTTGCATTTTATCATTTCTATTGAGTTTAAAAGCACAAAACAGTAAAAAATAATTTTAAATATTTATGACAACTGTGACAACACAACAAATATGACAGTTAAGGATCATTTCGCATGAAAAATCCGGCTTGGATGATAAATCTTTCAGTGTAGTGGTTCGTGTTGCAATACATTGCAATGCTAAGGAAGGAAAGGGACAGAGTTATGTGACAGTCCTTATCATGAACAGGATGCAAATATTGTCAAATATTATCAGTGTGTGTGTGAAATTTGTGTTCCTTCTGCTTATATTTAAAAAAAAATTTTACTTCTGTGGGTATCAATAATAAAACATCAATAGTATCGATACTATCGATTGTATCGAAGAACAATACTTTTGATAGTTTTGGTTATCATCAATAGTATTGCAAACTTATATAAGCCTTTTTGTTATAAAATAGTATAGAAGAAAAACGTATATAATTATGTGTAGATATATATAATAAGCTAGCTACCTACAAACTTATTTTTTCGCTCGATGCAGTACGTACAGTTTGTCTAGAAAGTCGTGACATTAATGTTCGAGAAACTAACATTGATGATGTGTCTGGCAACACCAAACGTATGTACATCAGCTGTCAATGCTGTCAACAATATTGAATTGTTTTTCGTTTGTATTTTTATTGTATTAATTAAACTGCAATAAATTAAGACCAAACTACGCAGAAAAGTTTAAAAAATGAGTAAAGTAAATCGGAGTCGCACGCGGGAATTGATTTTTAAAGTTTTCCAGCAATGTTTTGCGGAGTGCAAAGATGGACGAATTTTGTGAGATTTCGATGATATTTATGGGAGAACAACATTGATTATGGGTATGTGTGGTATATATGGTTTTAGGAAAACCAAAAAGTACAGTTAGGCCACAGTCGACGAAGCAACTTGTTGATAAGGCCTTCTACAGCATCACATTTGAATATGGAAAAACTGCTGCCATTACGTTGAGACGCTCAAAAAGAGTACTATGTGCGAGGACGTTACCTGTATCTAGATATAGATGAATTGATTGTTCGCTTAGGCGATGATAGCAGCAGTAGTGACAGCCGCTGTAGTGATAACGGTGCCGCTAATGAAAGCGGCAACGAAACGTTTCTTGTGTGATTGGCACCGCCGACACTCGCACATAAATATATCATAATCAATAGATTCATTTTAATATGGAAAGTAATGTGTAAAGTTCATAACACAATAAAAATGCAAACAGGCAGCTAATATTTTATTTATCTTCTATTTATCTCTATATATAATCGAAATTAAATACTTCATTTTGTCTAAATCGTTTCAGTGGTTGATGTACCTACCTAAGTACTCACTCGATCAGCTATAGATATTTTTTTACAATTGCCGTTTGATAGAACCTGCCTTTATATAAGTTACATGTGGTAGGTACCTACTTATTTTATGTATGGCAAACAGCACATCTCACTAAACACTTGCAGTTCCATAACAACGCTTATGCCCTTGACATAAGGAAGCGGTAAAAAGTCCAAACTGTATAGTGTTTTCCATTTTATATGCTTATTAGGCAAAATACTCATAAAAAAAATAACAAACTACTAAAAAGTGATTGTGGTATTATTTTGCCTTTCAGCATCAGCAGGAAGTTTAAAAAATTACATAGTTAATAACAGTTGAATTAAGGCATCCGTAAACACAGCAATACATGCGTGATCGTGACGCGTCCATTATAATAATTAACTGTAAGTAATAATACAGAGCGCTATTTAACTACGTCACGAATGAAACGTAGGTACACAACGAGCAGACACAGCGCGAGAGGCGTCTCGATCCGCGTCCGCGACCAGACTGAGCGGCGCACATCGTGTCGTGACGCTCCTGCGTCTTAGGTACCGATGACCACTTAGCGGCCGTGTAAACGCGCTTGTCTGTGTGCGTGCGTCAAATCGGGCCATTTGTATGGAGTTTCTCTACTGCTTTATCTGTCTATTGTGACGCAAGCATCACGCGATGCACCGACGTGTCACGATTTGCGAATCATAGGCTTGATCTATACCATGGAAGTATAGTCTGTCTATTAAGTCCTGAAATTAAATGAAGGCGCCACTGATGTGCATGTAGCAACCCTATATAGTGTGACCAAAATAATTTTGATACTAGCAGTTTGTTCAGGTAAGGCGAGCTAATAAATAAAACACATTATTCAGTCATATTGTTTCAGTTTTATTTACAGTAGGTACCTTGCTTATGAAAAGTTTTACTAAACATTTTTAATTTAACCAGAATAATGTTTTTAATAATGTTTGTTGCAATTAGTGATGTGCCCTTTCCGAAATTTTCGGGATAATTTGGAAACGGTCAGGAAACGTTCTCGGAAATATTCCCTAAAACGGAAATTGTTGGAAAAGTACCTGAAATATTTAAAAAAAGGGAATTTTCTTTTTGCAGCTGTCTTTAAAATAAGAAGATTGACAATCACTAAAATTTTCTATATTCCGGGGAAATTTTCCAAAGAAATTTCCGAGAAATTCCCAAGAAATTTCTTGAGAATTTCATTCCCAGGAAATTTTCCAAGAAATTTCGGAGGAATTTCCAAGAAATTTCTTGAGAATTTCATTCCCAGGAAATTTTCCAAGAAATTTCGCAGAAATTTCCAAGAAATTTCGCAGAAATTTCCAAGGAATTTCTTGACAATTTCATTCCCAGGAAATTTTCCAAGAAATTTCAGATAAATTTCTTGAGAATTTCATTCCTGAGAATTTTTCAAAGAAAAATATTTTAGTACTAGCTGTTGCCCGCGGTTCCATTCGCGGCAAAAAGTCTTGTTTTTCATAAAAACATTGAAACATCGTGAAATAGTGACAGACAGACTTTCGCAAAAAATTAGGAGAAAACGTTCCCGAAAATTTCTGGAAAGTTTCGGAAATTTTCCATGAAAGAAATTTTCGGAAACCGAGAAATTCTCAGCGGCACATCGCTAGTTGCAATGGCTCAGGATAGGAAATGTTGGCGTATACAACAGGAGGCTTATACCCAGCAGTGGGTCATGGAAGGCTGACGATGATGATGAATGTTTTATAGTTAAAATACGGTTGATCACTTTCACTCATCATCGGAGTCCAAATATTCAACAACAAGAAACGTTTCGTTGCCGCTTTCATCAGCGGCACTGTCATCACTACAGCTGATGTCACTACTGCTGCTATCATCACCTAAGCGAACAATCAATTCGTCTATATCTAGATACAGGTAACGTCCTCGCTCATAGTACTCTTTTTTGAGCGTCTCAACGTAATGGCAGCAGTTTTTCCACATTCAGATGTGATGCTGTAGAAAGCCTCTTCGACAAGTTGCTTCGTCGACTATGGGCCTAACTGTACTCTTTGGTTTTCCTAAAAAAAAGGCATAAAAATTGTAACAGAATAGAAACAAATAATTCAAATTCAAAATTGATAGAAAACCCGAATTGACTGAGATGTACCATCATAATGTATCAAAAATTTATGATCATACTATAATATGACCTATTTACAATTTTAGTCTAACCTAAAAGTGTGCGATGTAAACAATACCTTTTTTCTTTTAAAAATCGTAAATTCAGTGTATTTGTAACTTCAGGTTGATAAAAAACAAACAATAACACGGTTACATACCCATAATGTATGTTGTTCTCCCATAAATATCATCGAAATCTCACAAAATTCGTCCATCCTTGCACTCCGCAAAACATTACTGGAAAACTTTAAAAATCAATTCCCGCGTGCGACTTCGATTTACTTTACTCATTTTTTTAACTTTTCTGCGTAGTTTGGTCTTAATTTATTGCAGTTTAATCAAAACAATAAAAATACAAACGAAAAACAATTCAATATTGTTGACAGCATTGACAGCTGATGTACATACGTTTGGTGTTGCCAGACACATCATCAATGTTAGTTCCTCGAACTTTAATGTCAGGGCTTAATAGACAAGCTGTAATAAGTACTAAGTACTTACTACTTCCATAATCTATACTAAGGGTATACCATTCCATAATCTACGGGCACCTCCCTATTAGTGACATTCTCTTTGCTGTCAACAAATGTCAATGCTGTCTGTCACTGTCACCTCATGCCTCATCACCAAACAAACACCCAACCTCAAATTTTGCCCCAAATCATATCATACAACTAAAATAGTAAAAAATCTACCTAGCATTGTTTTCACTAATCACCTTAGAAAATTTAAAGCTAGGTAATCAATCAAAGTATTTTTTTCTCTGGGTACCTACTAGGACTAGGTACATAGTTTTGTTACTATCAGAATCGGCACAGCAGTACTATACTACAACAAACCAAAAGCCTATCATAGGTAGAAGATTAATCAATAAAATAATTAATAGGCGTGAGACGAAGCGAGATTCTAATTCTGCGAAAACGTCGAAAGCGTCAAAATCAATACTCTAGCGCACATGCGTAGAAACAGTGCCATCCAGCCACCACCCACCTACCACCCACTTTTTCATGTTGTAGTCTAGTCAGACACTATTTTGTCTTTCTTTTGCATCGACCGACGTAACTATGTAAGTTTCGGAATCATTACAAAGAATAATTGGAATTCTTTCTTTGAATATTTGTAGGTCCTCGTAATACCTATATAAAGTTGTTAATCTATATCGAATAGGTAGTGATATTTTTGGTGTATGTTAGGCCACACCTGAAAATGCGTTTAAATTATTTATTTTACACGTTACTTTTTATAATTTTTAATGTTTGGGGGGCCAAGCATTTCCGACTGGGTAGGGGAAAAGGTGGTAACTTAGGTTTGCCAGGTGGAAGTGATGTCGAAAATTTACCAGAACCACGCTGGTTTAAACAGAAATTAGACCATTCAAGTCTTACCAATAATTTAACTTGGAAACAGGTGAGTAGTAACCATTTAAATTCATTATAAACAATCAATAGGTATCAAACATAGCTAATGACCTCTGCAACCAGTCATTCGACAACATATTCACCTCTATTAATAATACCATTAATCCCTCAATCACAGCTTTTTAGATAACAATAGAAGCAACTCAGGAGAACAAACTTGAATTGATATGTCGCAAAATGTGTTTATTTATATGTATTCTATCATAAAATTGCATATTTTTAACAATACATTGTCTGGCCCCTTATGAATTTACTTAAGCATATTTTCGTTTTGCAGCGATATTTTGTCAATGACACTTTCTATGATTACCAAAATCCTGGCCCAGTATTTTTGATGATTGGTGGAGAGGGTTCTGCGGATCCCAGGTGGTTGGTCAAAGGGGCATGGATAGAATATGCAAAGAGATTCAAAGCTCTTTGTATGAACTTGGAACATCGCTACTATGGAGAGTCCCATCCCACAGAGTAAGAATTTGTCTTTAATGGGTACCTAGGTATAAATTAATGATGCCTATGCCATGCTTTATATAGGCTTAATAAATATATAACATGACAATAGTTGGACTGCTATGGCTATGCTTATTAAGTTTCCTAACTGCAAAGCTTTATTGACAATTGTAAAAAAAATGTCATTGTTTTTAATCATTGATTGTTTCATTATTTTTGTTTGCTTACAGAGATTTGAGCACCAAAAACTTAAAATATTTGTCATCTGCACAAGCACTAGCAGATTTAGCGAATTTCATATCAGCAATGAGAATCAAGTACAAGTTATCAAATTCTGTTAGATGGGTAGCGTTCGGGGGCTCTTATCCCGGCTCTTTAGCTGCTTGGTTGAGACTCAAATACCCGCATCTTGTTTACGCTGCAGTGTCTAGTAGCGGGCCGCTACTAGCCAAAGTCAATTTCATGGGTATATTTTTTCCTCTATTTATACAGGGTCAATTCAAAATCCTTTCTACTAGTGAACTCATGATTATGAGCAACTTTTTGTATAGGACCGACTGATATCTCAAAAGAAATCAGTTGTTCCATACTATTTTAAAAATACCTATTTTTCCAAAAATGTATGGAACAGCCATTTTTTTTAAAGAAATTATCAGAGTTGGTCCCACACAAAATGTTCCTCTTATTCATGAGTAAAGTACTTCTGCATGAATGCTTTGAATTCATCCTGTATATATACTCTAGTTTGATGCTAAACTAAATACTTGTAATTTAAAATTGTTTATAACTATTATGTACTAGCTGTAGCCCGCGGCTTCGCCTGCGTGAGTTTCGCTTAGATAAAAAATCTTTTGGTTATTCCGTGTCCCGCGGGAATATATGTTGATGAACGGGAACAGAGGTTCCAGATCTTCAATATTTATACGTTGCCCAGGCTTAATAGCTATACAACATAAAAAGTTTCATTCGAATCGGTCCAGTAGTTTTTGCGTGAAAGGCGAACATACATACAGACAAGGAATTCCAAAAAAATATTTTTGCTTTCTATTTTTCTTTTTAGGTGTCCCTCTATTCATGTCAGTCAAAAATACTAAATATACAGCCAAAATATTTTTACTGTTTTTTTATATGTATAGATGTTGCATATTGCGATGTGATTTCAGCTGATAAAGAAAAATGTGTGACACAGTCACGAGGAAATAGAATGCGTTTAATGGATTCCAAACCAGTTTTATGGTCTTGGTCTAATAAACAGTCACATTTCGAATATTTACATTTACTTATTATATTTTGTTCCATAAATAGGAAATATCTTGCTGTTTGACTTTTATGTACGTGTATACTTATATTATGTATGTATATATATATGTATATTTCTTATAGACAGTGTAATATATATTCCAGAGTATTATGAAGTCGTTTTGAATGCTTTACGTGAAAAATCTGGAGGAGAGGAATGTGTCGCCGAGTTGAAGACTGGTCACAAACAGATTGTAGCACTGATGAAATCAAAACCTGAAGAAATTGAAAACGAATTTAAGTGAGTTCTGTATCTTTATCTGTCTCATCTTTTAGCTTGTCTATGTTCGTGTGTTTGTCCTCTGCTTAGCTCAGAGTTCTCTTCTTATTAAACGTAATCCGGCATGTTGTAATAGCTTGAAGAATGCTATAATGAATTGACTACACTATTGTGCGCTACACAATGTGTAGTAATCTTGTTTATTACCGCCGGCTATAAGATATACATAGCTAAAAAGAAAAATAACAATTTGTAATGGATGGCGCAGATACAATTTGCACTAAATAAATTAATGCGCTTAAACTCTAAGCATGTAAATGTTATTTTTTTGCGAAAAAGATGAGCGATATCAAATTAATTAATAATATAAAGCAATTTTACTCAAGGGTCTGCCAGGCTTTCTCTAATGCAACTAGTGATGATATAAGGAATTTTTACAACTCCATCGCTGACGATTTTGCCGAACTAGTTCAATATAATGAGGATAACAGAATCGGCGCTGATAATCGTTATAAAAACCTCACAATAAATACAGTAAGTTAAAGCTTTACTTAATATCTTACTAACAAACAAGTGATAAAAGCAACTACTAACATAGGAAAGCGGTAGAAAGATGAAAGCCTAACAAAAATAAATAACATTTGGACAGACCCAAGGAAGATGAGTGCAGTCTTTTAAACACTGTCGCCCAATGACAATAGGTTACAATTTGTACAATACGAAAACTGAACATTTTTCAAAACATGTTAATATAGTAAAGTCCATTTATTCATAATTGTCCTATCATGAAAACAATCGTTAACATGTCTTTTTATGATATTACAACAATATAAATTAAAATAGACTTTAGGAAATTACTTTCGTGATTAATAGATGTTTTACAAAATTCAACAAAAAGTACTGTGAAGATTGTTTACATAATAGGACAATTATGAATAAATGGACCATAGTGTTGTTGTAATAGCCTATAGTTTGCTTTTGTTATTGATAGTTGGCCTTGTATATCAGTCATACTATCGGTAGTGAAAAATGAGCAATATAGTTAGTATCGATACTATCGCTACAATAGGTGCAGACTTTCAATAAAATGAGGTGCATGTAATATTCTTTATTGCCTCATATCTCTCCTACGGCTGAATGGATTTCCATAATTAAGGTAATGTTAGATTCGTCGGGACAGTTTAAGTGTTCTTAGGTAATATACCAAATATAAGGTATCAAATTAAGGGCCTATTTATAAGGATTTCAAAAATTTCTATTTCTATCACTCCCGTAATATTTTTATGCAGTCGGGTGTATTAAATTTGTGACTTTGTTCCCAAAGTATGTTACTGCTACACGATTAGGGTATTTCTATTCGTTGTGAAAAAAAAAATATTATTTATTAATATCGATTATATATATTCGATTTACTTTCAAAATCACGATACTATCGATAAACTATTACTATCTCAACAACACTATTATATATACCAAGTTGTAATCGTATTTTTAACCTTACCGAACGCGAACGGACTCTGATGAAACGCTTCAAATGTTGTCTCAAAGTAAAATTGCTTGGTTTTGTTCTTTATTAGTTTTTCGCTACACTTATAATTGTTACGGAAAAGTACTATTTATAGTCATTGTCTTCTAGGTATGCAATATGTTGACTAGCCGAGGGTCCAAGCCAGCTTACAAGAAACTTGCTGCCTTCAATGCCATTATGTTGGCTAAGAATAACCAGACATGCATGGATTATAGCTACAATAATATGATTCAGGAACTGCGCAACGTTACATGGGGATCGGAAGGGGGTATGATGTTATAAAAGTTTACTCTACTAACTTCTCGTACAGTCCGCGAGGCATAAGCTGAGCTTTGCATTTGTGTGAGTGCACACAGTTAGCGTAAAAAGGCAGTGTTTGTACAACATTTTGACAACCAGCATGATGTGTGAGACGTCACTTGTCCTGCGCAATCTGCTGCGCACTTACTATTCGGAATCACTTACACATATGCAAAGCTCAGCTAAGGCCTCGCGGACTGTACTACGTTTACTAACTTAATTCTCCAGTAAAATTGTAATGACAAAACTGTATTTTTTTTAGGTCGTCAATGGACATATCAGACTTGTACAGAATTTGGCTTTTACCAAACTTCATCTGGAGAAGTCGAAGTATTTGGAAACCTATTTCCTTTAGAGTTCTTCATCAAACAATGCCAAGATATATTTGATAAACAGTATGTGTATGATTTGGCTATTTACATTTTTAGGGTTCCGAAGTAAACAAGGAACCCTTATAGATTCGTCATGTCCGCTTGTCACCGTCATGGCTTAGCTCAGAGACTATTAGTACTAGAAAGCTGACATTTAGTATCTCTCTCTCAGCCTAAAGACGTCCACTGCTGGACAAAGGCCTCCCCCAAGGATTTTATCCATGGGGGGTTTTGCCGTAATCGCCACGCTTGGCAAGCGGATTGGCGATCGCAGTGTGATGGCATAGTACGCGGAAAGATGCTGCTGCCCATCCTCCGGTATTTTAAATCCCTTAGTCGCCTCTTACGACACCCACGGGAAGAGATGGGTTGGTGCTATTCTAGGGCCACACCACAGGCCAACATTTAGTATAGAAATACATATTTATTACGCAAAGCTATAATAAAATCAGGAACTTCATTCAAATTGTCACCGTCATGGCTTAGCTCAGAGACTATTAGTACTAGAAAGCTGACATTTAGTATAGAAATACATATTTATTACGCAAAGCTATAATAAAATCAGGAAAAAAATTTTTTTTGGGTTCCTCCTCTACACCTAAAGTGGGGATGTTTTTTTTTTCTTGCGATTATACCATCGTGTGGGGTATCATTTGATTTTTTGATTTAGGGATCCGTTTGCGAAATATTAAACTTTAAATTTATAACTTCAGGAAAAATATCACGTTTATGTTTGCTTTACACGTGAACGAGCATGTACGATAAACTTACAAAATCGATTTTAGTATGAAAAGTATTCATAAGAACATTTTCATTATTTATATTAAACTGGGAGTAAATATAAGTTCATGTGTCCGGATTTGTACAGGGTAGGCACCTTCGGAACCCTACATTGCGCGTGGCTCGACACGCACTTGATAAATTATTATATTATACTAGCTTTCGCCTGCGGCTTCGCTCGCGTGAATTTCCCACGGGAAGTGTTTTTCCCGGGATGAAAGATACCGTATGTCCTTCTCCGTACTTCTAACTATGTGTATGCGAAATTTCATAAAGATTGGTTCATAGATATAGCATGAAGAGGTAATAAACAAATAAATAAACAAACAAACAAACTCAATTTCACATTTATAATATTAGTTAGGATTAGGATGATGATGAACTATCCTTCCTGGCTTGCGTAAAACCACTTCGTTTTGTTTTTAGATTCAATTTGGGCTTTGTGAACACAGCTGCTAGCTCAACTAATACCGACTATGGTGGCTTGGACATAGAAGTCAGTCGAGTTGTATTTGTACACGGCTCTGTAGACCCCTGGCACGCTTTGGGAATCACACAAACGGAAGACAATGATGCGCCGGCTATATTTATCAAAGGTTACATTTATTTATTTTTCTTGTACCACATAGTCGTTCACTTTCGTGTAGTACCAGAATCTAACGGTAAATAGGGAAATGAAATTTCAATAGTTGGCAACACTCGGAGATTTTTTCAAAAATAGAGGAGGTTCTCAAGTCGGTTGTATTTTTTTTATTTTCTCATTGTTCTCTCATAGCTGCGTCATTTATGAACCGATTTTAAAAAATTCTTATTTTTGATTGAAAGAGTATACTTTCAGTTTGGTCCCACAGTCACCAGGTCAGGATCTGATGATGGGATCCTGGAGAAAACGAGGGAAATATTCAATTCTTATAGGCACACCTGAAGGGAATTGGATATTTTTATATTGACTCGTGTATTTGCCTTCAATTTTTTTTATAAGGTGGAACTTACGATGAAGACAATACATGGCCTACATATCTATACATATAATAAAACAGTAAAAATATTTTGTCTGTACATTTAGTATTTTTGACTAAAATGGATAGAGGGACACCTTAAAAGAACAATAGAAAGCAAAAAAAATTTTTTGGAATTTCTTGTCTGTCTGTCTGTCTGTATGTATGTACGCGTTTCACGCAAAAACTACTGGACGGATTTGAATGAAACTTTTTTTGTTGTATAGCTATTAAGCCTGGGCAACATATAGGCTATAATTCATTTTGAAAACTGGAACACCTGATGAAGAACCATATCAGAACAGCTAAACCATAAGAAATATGGAAATGGTGCCTTAACAAAAGCCGTTCAACCTGATGAGCATTTTCTGCTGACGTATAAAAATTGAAGATCTGGAACATCTGATGAAGAACTGCAAGAGACCAGCTACACTATAACATATATGGAAATGGCGCCTTAGCAAAAATCGTTCAACCTGATGAGCATTTTCTGCTGACGTATAAAAATTGAAGATCTGGAACATCTGATGAATAATTCCAAGAGACCAGCTACACTATAACATATATGGAAATGGCGCTTTAGCAAAACTTAATTAATCTGATGAGCATTTTCTGTAGACGTATAAAAATCGAAGATCCGAAACATCTGAAACTGTTTGGAACACAAAAATACTTTTCATCTAAGCGAAACTCACGCGGGCGAAGCCGCGGGCGACAGCTAGTTCACAATATGTTGTTACTCGTTTACTCGCAAATGCCTGGACCGATTTGAAAAATTATTTTTTTGTTTGAAAGCATATACCTGTAACTTGGTCCTATAGTCATCAGGTCAGGATCTGTTAACAGGATCCTGGAGAAATCGAGAGGACTCTTCAAATTTTATAGGCACATATATCGCGATATGAGTAGGTTCCTATATTTTTATTTGTTGATGAAGACCATAGAAATGTTGTTACTCAATTAGGTACTCAAAAGATCCTTGGACTTATTTGTAAAATTCAATTTTTGAAAGGAAATGTTTTTATTTTTACTTGGTCCCATAGTCACCAGGTCAGTTTTTTTGTTGTCTTTCTAAGGTAAGACGAGATGGCAGATAAACTCCACAAATAGAAAAAGTAATAAGTCGTCCCATATAAGGTATACCTACCCACAAATCCTCACAATCGCTTTCCCAATTCAACATTCGCGTTGACCCATATTCTCGAACTTCTGCATTCATTACTCCACCGCCATCTAACTTAGAACTAAGTATTTGTACAATCCTATCTCTCCGGTAAACAACGTAACATGAATCTTTAAATTCACTATCAGACACGCTACAATTCAACCAAGATTCAATTGATGAATTATTTAACAAAATATTTTTGTATACATCAGACGTTTTAGTCCGAAGACCACGAATATTTTGATAGTATAATGTTGAACTTTAGGCCGTAAATCCACAAAACTTTTTATTACACGAACACGATACATATTTAATAAGTTAACTGTCATTTTTTTTTATAAGTACCTATGAACTCACTTGATTCATCTTTGCGAGTGAAGATTCGTCTATTTCGGATCCAAGTAAACTTGTAATTCATCTCACGTGCTTTCGTACCGCTGCATGTAGGGCCTTGTTTTCGGGGGACAAGTGTTCGCTTACAAAAACTGGAGAAGATCCTCAACCGAAATTTAGTTTAGCCTTAGGATCCTTTTTGTTTAGATTGAAACGGTAGCTAGGACTTCGTCGCGGTGCGAGCCTCACTACTATTAAGCGGGGAGTAGAGCTGTTGTTGAGTTTGCGACACACGTAGCATGCAAATATCGTCGGCCTTGATAGGGGCATTTACAGCTTTGGTTATAAGTTCCAGTGTTTTTGAAAGGTTTTCAGTTCCGTCGTTCAGGTATCCCATGTATGTCAATGTTGGAGCTTCTCATTGACAGGTCAATATGGTGGATTTTAATAAAGAATTATTATCATGAAGCAGTCTTTTCTTCCTGAATATTTTTCAACAAATTTGTTGTTATTCTTTATGTTCCCGTCACGTAAAAAGGGCGCTGGAGGTTAAGCGGCGCAGTAGACGATACGATATATGCGGTGTATGCGGTGACCGGGGGCGGGCGGGTCTCATCCGGCGCGCGCGATTGGTTCGTCAGTCGTACCCATGCGCAAGTTTCACCCCCTCCTCTGTCTTCCATCGGCCTTTTTACATGATGGGAACTGTACCAATTACAAAAATTACGTTTTATCATATCTATATGTATGAACATGTTATTAAAGTAAGTTCCGTACATATGTATGTATGTATGCGAACAAGTCATTCCGGGGTAATAATAACATTGATAACCATTGATGATTTTCCACATGGCTTGCAGGAACTGCGCATTGTGCCAACATGTACCCATCGAGCGACGAGGATCCCAGCGGCCTGGTGGAGGCCCGTGTTGAGATACAACAGTATCTGAACTCCTGGCTCGGACGACCTTGACTGCCTCTAACAGCCTGCTTTCATCAGGCACTGACCCAGAAAACCCCAGAAGACCTAAATAATGTAGACTGTGCGAACTGGTTTCTGTCTCGCCAAATCTTGAGGCTTGTCTTAACTTGGGTCAGCTTTATTTGGTTTGTCATCAAGATGTGGCACACTTATAACAACTGGGCAATCAACAATGCTCTGATAGCAAGACTGCGTGTAAACCCAAGACTGCGATATTAAATGCCATATACTCAATTGTGTCAATATTTGGATATTTTTCGCAGTTACCCTGAATGTTATAAAGTAGTTTACAAACAAAACTTTGATGTTATATTGATGTTGCATGTATGTAGTCAATTTATTATGTAATCATTTAAATATATTGCATTTATTGCATTAACTCGTAAGTTTTCTTGTCATATCGATGTTGCATTTAAAAAATTGTTTCAATAAATAAGACATCATAATTCCAATTAAATTTATTATTGCATTTATTTAGTTAACATTCATAACTGAGTCCATTTCATGGGGAATGTTATATTCGAAATACTTTCAACCAATAGTCCTTTTAGGATAATTTGAATGTTGAATAAAATAAATGTTATTGTAAGTATACACACATATACACTTAGAAATATAATTACCTACAATACAAAGAAACAGAACAGAAATATTTTATTCATTCACAACGATATATCACAATATTTGAGCAGTCTCATTATGCTGTATGTGTCAACTGTAAGCTGTCTCCCCATAATCGTACATAGCATTAAGTATCTTATTGTAAGTAACATGTCTTTAATGGATAAAATATAATCAATTATAATATTACAATGTCAAGACTCGTCGTTTTCTTTTTTATTGATATTTTCTTCTTGTTTAAGTATAATATTTTCTTCAAGTTTATTGATCGGCTTACCCTTCAGCAGTATATCCATAGTCCTGAAAATCGAAATAAAATCCTAAATGAAGGGTTTTTTATTCATAGCTAATAATAACGGTTATCACGCCAGACTGCCACACCGGAGGTCCCGGGTTCGATCCCCGGTCAGGTCAAGATAGAAAATGATCTTTTTCAGATTGGCCTGGGTCTTTGATGTTTATCTATATATGTATTTGTCATAAAATATAGTATCGTTGAGTTAGTATCTCATAACACAGGTCCCGAACTTACTTTGGGGCTAACTCAATCTGTGTGATTTGTCCGTATATATTTATTTATTTAAAGCGTCATACACGTAGGACACCCAGTAGCAAGACGGTCGACGATGTAAAGGATGTTGGCTTCAGTGTTTTGGGGCGGCAAGCACAAAGTAGCTTACGCCCCGGTAGTGTATCTGTGTCTGCGCGAAATTCTTTATTTCGCGCAAGTATATTCCAAATCAATAGTAAAAGTTGAAGGCTATTTTCTTTTAATATTTTTTAAAGATTTTTTTCCTATCCAAACGCAGCAATCAACCTACTAGAGGGACCTTAATTGTATTTAATTAGTTCAGGAGTAGACATTGCAATGAAAGTTTACATCATACTAATAAAAAGAGGAAGTGATTGCGAGTTTGTTGTAGGGGTAGTCTTCGGAACTACGAACCCGATTTAAAAAAATCTTTCCCCGATCGAAAGCTACATTATACGTCAACTCGTGAA
This sequence comes from Ephestia elutella, assembly GCA_018467065.1. Taxonomy (NCBI): domain Eukaryota; kingdom Metazoa; phylum Arthropoda; class Insecta; order Lepidoptera; family Pyralidae; genus Ephestia; species Ephestia elutella. Next base: position 10,643,862 of record CM031564.1, read on the forward strand.
CGGGTGTTGCCAGGGGGAGCTGGTCTGCTCGATTCTGATTCGACTTTTATTTTTTGTTCTTAACCATTTCATTGTGGTTACTCTATCACAAACATAACATGTTTTATTATATTTATATTTTTTTCTTATTTCATTTTTGACTGTACACAATCTAGTGTATGTATAGAGTTAACAAATAGCCCCTTTGGCCTGTTAGGCGACCAAGACTGTTTCATGAGTTTCTTTCGGCATTTCTCCTCAGCAGTGGTCGTTCCGAAATGCTAGTAGTTTGTAGCTTTGAAACAATATATTATGATAAATAATTAGTTTCCGACGTGAAAAAGAGCCTTATTCGAAGGCCAAGTTTCAATAAAACATTTTGACTTTGACTTTATACCTGAGTGACATAGGCTACAATTTATGTATGTACCTCCCGAGCGAAGTCGGGGCGGGTCTCTAGTCGATGTATAAAGTAGGTGAACTTACAATGTAAGCAGAAATACTACGGCTTGCGTTGACATAGTGAAATAGAATATAGAGCTTATGTAGTCTGTATTGAACGTAGCTCTGTACACTTGAGTGTAGACGATGGAAGCAAACATAGCCACTGCATTCTCCATCACCGACAGGAACGCGTATGCAACACCTGGAACAATATATATTTTTTTATACATAACTATAATCGGGCCGAAACCTAAACTCCCGTAAGACAGGTGTCATCAGGGTCAAGCCCATGAAGTTCCGATTTTTTTCATTTTTTAATCTATGCGCGGAAATGTAGTACTTGAACTTCCGGCTTGCCCGTTTAGAGAGTTCCATTGCATCCGTCTACAATAAATCGATAGTGAAAATGTAAAAAATCGCGATACATCGTTTAATTTATCGATTTATTTTAAAGGTTTGTTATTGATTTTTAAATGATGAATATAAAAATTATTGCGCTTGAAGGAATAAAAAAAATAATATTAAAGAAATACAATAAAAAAACAAAGAGGGATAAAAATTCACGCAATCGTATAGAATCGCGACTTCAGAGTAGATAATATTATGTACAATGAATTTATTATCCATGTTAGTGACTATGACAGCTACTTTGATGGTTCAGACTTCTGATTAATAAAAATAATTATTTTATTTGGATTTGTTATTTTTACGTAACATCAAATAATCGAAGCGATTCGTGTTTAGGTACATCACTATTTTTGTCAAACTGACATACGTCATACGGGAGTTTAGGTTTCGGCCCTACTATAATATTATAAATGTGAAAGTGAGTTTGTTTGTTACCTCTACACGATTTATTTACTGAACCAATCTTTCTGACATTTCGCATACACATAGTTTGAAGTGCGAGAAGGACATAGGGTACTTATCATTCCACGAAAAAGCACTGTTCCCTTGGGAAATTCACGCGAACGAAGCCGCGGGTAAAAGCTAAACTTAATATATTTGACCTAATACTATCACCTAAATAGTTGGCAGTCACCGTACGTTTTAAAAGGAACTTCTTGCCACGTACGACCAAACTGTGGAATCGAACTTCCAGTGGCGGTATTTCCGAACCGATACGAGACATTGGAACCTTCAAAAAACGAGTCTACCGTCTTCTTGAAAGGCCGGCAAAACTCTTGTCACACCCTTCATGTTGCATTTGTCCATGGGCAGCAGTGATCACTTACTATCAGGTGACCCGCTTGGTCGTTTCCGTCATAGGCTATTTAAAAAATATTGAGGGTTTCTTTTCCTCGTGAGGAGCTTGGTAACGCAGTGGTTCGGATAGTGGTGGTTGAGCCGAAAGCGGTGGTGGCCAAGCGGTAATGACAACCGCCTGAGGTCAGATAGGACCCGGGTTCAAATCCTACCTGTGCCACATGAGTTTGTAGACCAATCTGATTCATGTATGGTAGTTTTCATAGACCACCTGCTTCCGGTGAAGGAAAACATCGGGAGGAAATCTGTACATTGGCTGACTGTTCAGTTAGATAGTGTGTGGCTACTGCCACTAGATGGCAGTAGTCGTAAAAGTTATGTCAGATACCTTTAGGAGACTTAAATAAAATCTGAAATCAGTATTAGTAATAACACACTCGATTAAAGAGATGTGGCGGTTAAGCAACTTTCGTACCTCATGGATAGGTGACCAAAAATCTATCAACTCGAACTCCTTTGCGCGGAAGGCGCGTTTGCTCCCGGCTGTATTGGCAGTAGTTAAAATCCACCAATCCGCAATGGGCCCACGTGGTGGGTACTGGCCCATCCTCCATATCCACCCATAAGCCCAGCAGTGGGGACGTTAAAATGGCTGAAGATGATAATCCTAACTAATATTAAGGTAGGTGTACCATATTACGTAAGTGTACGGAATTCCGTAAGTTTTTGGTTTAGGCCAAAAAATAAGAAAACTACTAATTGTTTTAATGATTTATGTAATTATCTATCAAGCATAAACAAAAAAGATTCAATTACACATGGTAAAAAAGAATAACAAACATCGTTGATTCAGTTATGATGTCTCCTAAGGTCAGTCAGCGCCAAATCGCTATTACTATTAGTGCGTGTGTTGCGTACTGCAAGCTGCCGCGCGGATTTTCATAAGGGAATTATGAGTGATATGTAAGTATTTTCATAACAAAATGTTGCAATTATTTTGAAGGTTCTTAAAACAAACTGATTGATTACTGTCTCAAGTTACTTCAATTAGTTTTTAGTTAGTTAATTCTTAATTTACTGATTGCCGCATTTACCTACAGGAAGAACCAACCATGTACGTTAATACGTGACTATTACGGAATGGAGGACAATAAATTGATTTTGTTTTTGTAATTATCCAGGCACCTAGATGAAATAAGTCAATGAAGAATATTGTTATGGGTCTAAAGTATATCATGGTTTCGTGTGATTAAATTACGTATTACGATTTTATTTTTCTTTGTTATAAAAAAACGTGTGTAAAGTGAAACTATTTTTTACTTTTTACGAATTCGTCACTAATGCCTTCGGTACAAAATCACTCATTTATTAAAAACTTTTCGATGTTCCAGTATAATTTTTGTTACCTATTACTAGCATGATGATATTACTACAGATTTTAAGTCATTGTGTGTTGTTGAGAACAATTACTCATTAGAAATTTCAGTTAACACAATTACCTACACTGTTTTTGGCTGTATCTCTTATTACGTTATAGTACAACGGTCTTGGTAGCTATGGAAATTTTGAACTTTTAGGAAGCTTTAACTCGGTTGATGTTAATTTTCAAATTAGTATCAATTATCAATCAAGTTTTTAATGAAAATTGCATACATCGTGGTTTATTAATCGTAAATTACGTTTTTCTTTTAGAGAATACCATTTTTATACCATATTTTTGCGTATTCAGCCTATTCATATTAATATACAGGGCAAATAACTGACCGAAACACTGTACTTAGTACTTACTGGGTTCGGATAAGTATTGGGTGGGTTTATATCAGAAGGGATGGTAAATGAAATGCGTGTTCTCTGTTTAGAGAGTGAAGTAATAACGGAACATTTTGTGATAAAAAATGGTTATACAAATTAGTTATTAGTTCCTTCGGCAATAACCATAAAGAAATGTATCATAAAATAAGTATAAAAATAACGTTATGTACGGTCCTTTGTTGCAAAGCCATTGTGCATTTTGGTAATTGTTTTACGATGCCTTTACAAATTACTTAGGTGCCCCGTTAGGTTCCGTAGGAACGCGACAACACTAAGAGAGGATTCCCCGAAAGTCGCTGGCAAAAGTAATCCTATTCTAATCCTAACTAATATTATAAATGCGAAAGTGAGTTTGTTTATTTATTTATTTGTTTGTTTGCTACCTCTTCACGCTTTAACTCCTGAACCAATCTCCATGAAATTTTGCATACATTTAGTTAGAAGTACGGAGAAGGACATAGGGTACCTTTCATCCCGGGAAAAAGCACTATTCCCATGGGAATTTCACGCGGGCAAAAGCTAGTAGACTTATAAACGGATTATATTATATGTATATAAAAAAAAAGAAACTAATATAATATTGTTCGCTAAACCCTGCTTGAAGTAAGTTGATTTGATATGTACCTAGAAACATAAATAAATCTTTATTCCTTACATTTTAAACAAGATAATTTTATTTCAGACCTAAATTAAATTTATATTTTCAGTTTATTATTAAATTATATAATTCTGCAGCAGAACGGCATTTTTCAGCATATACCGGAATTACGAGCACGCATTTACGGATTTATCTCCAGAGTCAAATTTTATACCGTAATTATGGACTTTTATGGGGCCTAGATAAATTACAATTAGTCTTCTAATACATCGTTTAATACAGTAGTGTTACATATCAATCTCCTCTCTGAAAACCAATTTTTACGACAGCACTAATTTCAAATCGCTGAGTTTTTCTGTTTTACTGGAAATTGCTTGGAAAGACAAAAACGCCTTAACACTCCGGAATTCCGTACAGTTACCTTATAAATGCGAAAGTTTGGATGTGAGCTTGTGACTTTGTGAGGATGTTTGTTACTCAATAACGCAAAATCTTCTAGACGGATTTCGATGTAATTTGGTATACGGGTAGAAAAATACCGGGAATAGCACATAGGGTACTTTTTATCCCGAAAATACCACGGATGCGAAGCCCCGGGGCGCAGCTAGAAAAGTATATAATCATAACAAATATAGACCTCTTTCCGCTGTGGGCAACACCTTGGACATCATAGATCGTATCAGAGGCGCCACGCAGGGCCCCAGAGCCGCCGCCGCCCCGCCGACATACATGAGTGTTTCGACGCTTGCGTGCGCGTATATGAAATGGCCGCAAATGTGAGCCGACGCGCCAATCATTACTATGACCTGGAATTGCAGATAATTGTCAGTTATATTATAGTTATATCTTAAATTAGTAGGTATACAAATTTCCTACATGGTGACAGCATTATGAAACAAATGGGACTGCATGTTGCATGTCCACTAAAAGTGTTTACTGAAAATTTAAGTATTGTAACATGTATTGATTACCATGTTTACATAACAATTAAAAATCAATTAATTCATTATAATCATGACATAACAGCCTCTACTTGCGGTAAAAATATGAAGAAGTAACTTGTAGGTACGCAACCTAAAGTTTAGGAAAGAAAAGGAACAACGACTTGTAATAGAGGCAAGGAAAATGCTTATAGCGTCGCACTAAGAAAGTAGTAATTATCTGTACAAATTAAGATGTCAATAATTATACCTAACTCTATGATGGCAATATACCTAAATATTATTAATATTTTTGGACAATAACATTCGTCATTTTCGATCAGTAATAAGTGCAAATTGCCAAGACAATATTGAAGTATGTATGTGGTTTCAGTTCACATAGAATCGACTCTATGTCAAAATTGATGGAATCGGATCACATTATCAAAACAATATACTGTCACTGCTTAGTAGCAGTGACAGTATATTGTTGTGTAACCACAATGCAAAATTCCAACACCAAAGCATAAGAGGAATCAGCTTGCAAGATACATGACCCAAACATACCTACATATTTTTTTTATCTCCATTCCATCAGAGTGTCCACTATTCAGCTAAGCGTGGCCTTCGAGTCTCGCGACTTTTGGCTCTACCCCGTAAGGGATAAAGACGTGATTATATGTATGTATGTATGTACCTACTTAAAATAATTTATACGACTAAACAGATTGGATGTTAAACATTTTTCAAATAACTGATTTTATAAATCACGTGATTAGAGGAGAGGACAACCCCATGATAGGTCAAAATCCATATAAATTATTTATACCCATGCGAAGATGGGAAAATTGGATCTTCATACGAAGATCGAGATTTTATTGGTTGATCTGTATAGTTGACCCCTACTAAATAATATCTACTTAAATGATAAGAATATGTATGAGTTTTACATAGATATTACGAAGATGACACTTGATTATATTACACAGCGTTACAAGGCCATCTGTTGTTTTATTTAGCGATCTGTTTTGAGTTTGATTATTTGGATCGGTCTAATGAGTTATACCCATCCAAGACAAATAATAAATATAGCTCGGCTCACTCCGATTTATAATATTGGAAGGATTCATATTCTTCATTTTCTAAGTTTTGTGATAAATCGAATTCAGAAATGTATCTTACCATTTTTAAATTATGTAAGATCATGATATTATTATTTCATGCAAGATTCTGTACTACCTCGTCATGATTATCTTAAGTCACGTTTGAAAAAAACGAAGGACTTATTGATTCACTCGAGATATAAGCCGACAATGTCAATGATGATAAAGACATCAATCATATTTTTTAAGGAAAAATGTTTCTATAACTTTTTATTGCCGTGTAGTACTAATGCACTGAATTTACTTACTTAGCTACAATGAAACAAAATCTATTATAACATTCCTACTCGAGCTTATAAACGTAATGCACGTAAAGAACATAAATTGTTTGCTACTCACCATTGTCGCACGAACGCTGGCAAGCGATCGCCTTTTTATTATTTAACTCAATCATATAACGATAATTTCAATAATATTGATATATTTGCAACTAATCCTGGTAAATTTAAAAAACTACTGCTTTCACATCTCACTACTTAATAATAGACATACCCACACTGTGTACTTTTTAGTTTTTTTTTTATTTCATGAGTCAGTTCTACTGTATTTGTTGGGTACTAATGTTACAAAGTTATTCCCTTCCGGAAGTCAATTATGTATCTTTTGTTTGTATAAATTATTATTTTTTGGTTTAGTATAAATTTCTGATTGGTAATATTGCTACCTCGTTGAAAACCCAGTATATTAATTTAATATTAATTAGCTAATATGTGGTGAATGTTGTTGGTGGCATAATTAATAAGTATAAGCAAGATATTTAGATAAGTACCTAGCCTTATTATGTCATTGTTTGTTCACCCAAATAAAGAGAAAAAAAAAAAAAAAAAATGATAGTATTTTGCCCTTGATTTTATTTTTTACTCTCTTATGTTAGAAATCTTCAATTAGTTCTTAGATAAGATATACATATACGTAAAGTGGTCTTTAATTATCAACAATACTGCTTAATACTATTATTAAAATTATGAATTTTGGATCTAATAAATAGAAACCTTTGTAAAAATGCATTTTGGCAAAGATTTGTTTGGATTCGTGCGAACACTCAGGGCTAATTTTTTTGTAATTAATAAAAACATCACATACCGTGTCGCGCCATTTTAATAGTTTAGTCATAATCGGTATTCCAAATAACATGGCTAGGACGTAAGATGAGCTCAGAAATGTTCTAAAATGACTGAAATCTGATGCATCCCATTTAAATACTTTCGTAGTGTAAAGATACATCATAGGACGCTCGTCTGAAACAGATGTAAATAAGAATTACGTAATGTACTAGTTAAATTAAATTAAAAAAATTAAAATTGTCTTTATTTCATCAAAAAGATTCTTCATTACAAGAAATAGAGTTTGAAATCTCCTTTTAGGCAAAACAAATGCCTGTATTAGTTACCTACGTTTAGCAGAAGTGTCTTATATTTTATTAGACAAATAACCGTAGGAATTTACCTCTTTGGAATGTATAAAACGCCATTGAAATAAGTAGTATCCACAAATATATTCTCCTGTTATTATTTCTCTTCTTTGTCAAAGTAATTAAAGTCTGTTTAATGTTGTTTACATCAAAGAAATCTTTGATGGGATTTGTTACGTTGGCTTCTTTCAGAGACTTTTGTTCGGGCCTCGTTTGCCATTCGAGGAATATCAGACAATACAGCGTCGCCAACACCATCAGGCAGGTGTTGATGGTAAACATTGCAGTGAACGACTTGTTCACTACATTGTAATATAAAAAGTTACCTGAAAATATACAAACAAATAAATTTATCTCTCCTATGAATGACCATGCCCCTAATGCTTGGCTGGGATCCTCACAAATGTGAAGTTTGGTTAATTTTATTTCGGTGTACAAGCATCATAAACAATTTTATATATTTTTACACAACCACTCAAAAATGATTCGAGTAATGGTTGCCAAAGGTAAATTTCACCAATTTATATCTCTAGACTAGGATTTGCTAAGAATTTTTTTTTATAAATAAAACACCTAAGTATATTTCTTAAAATTAATTATTCTATGATTGGACTGCTGTGTAGTCATGCCGAAAGATCCCGAAGTCGTAGATAATCTGGTACAGATCATCAATATCTGAGGCCGGCGCGGCGCGCTAATTGTGCTAAGTTTTGAATAAATACACACATAGTACCGATATGCAATAACATTTCTTTTTATGTTTCCCAAAAATAAAATCCAGAGCTGTGATGCCATGAATACAACAAATAAGTTCGGTATTTACATAGCGATTGATTTGTTTATCGCATATACCAAAGATGTCGATATAAGCAAGTAGGTATTTCATCATAAGTACTCGTAATAACTCGGCGGGCAGAGCAATCTTGTTGGTGTCAAATTTTTCTTACTTTATTTAGCAAAGTAGGTAGGTTTTCGTGGAAACAAAACTATGTAATAACTAATTAGTAATCAATAAGGTGTCACTTTAGAAACTAAAATTCAAAATGAATACAAGTACCTAGCTTTCTTTTGAATAATGCTCTTAAACTCCTTGAAACCCAAGATCTTAACATGCGTCAGTTTTGAATGATTACCAGCTCAATGGTCGCCTATTTTTACAGATAAAATAACTTACTATCTCAGAATACTATTTGCAAATTTTTGATATATCATACCAGTACTAAAATCCTACATGTTGTAACGGTTACCCCTGGGGTCCGTATTTTATTTTCTAAAAGAAATGCTATTTTGCCAAATAGGTATGCTAATACTTTCTCGCAAAGCTAGGGTGTTTGAACACGTCGCCTCATGTTCCTGGGATATGGCCATTACCCCGTACTGGAGACGTTACGAAATAATTACATCAAAGCCCTCTTCAATAACATAAATGCTCATATATTGCTCTAGAACAGCTGATTAATTGACACAGCCTTTATTGTATGACAATGGACTATCTTTGATTGACATGTCTGTTGCTCATACATTTAAATATCTCAATAATCTGATAAATAGTGATATTGTAAATTAATAATGAAGTTAGGATTGTCAATGAATCAAGTTCAAATAAAGGCTTGTAAGCCTATTGATTGGTACTGTTTTCAGACCATATAAATTGTACTCGATAGAGTAACAGGTATGATATGGGGTCACTTATCTGCAGATAGTGCCCCGCCCATTAATATGTGATCTTTGAGATAATATAATCTCTGAATACCAACTTTATTATAATTTTTTTTTTTTTTGTATTATTTGAAATTAGAAGGTGCGCACCGTTGGTATTCAATAAATGTGTATACGTTCCATCGTATGGAGCGTTTGCTAGCTAGTCTTTTGGGCTGATACCTTTATTATTCTTTTGTTTGAGCCGTATACAAATATTGATGTTATTGGCAAATGAAATAAATTCTTTGTAGAATCCTCACCTTTTCGGTGTAGAACTCTGCCCTGAGAAATAGATTTAATATTATATTTCTTTAAGTCCCTATTGGACAAGTAAAAACAATTAAATTTGAGTAATAGCAAAGAGTTTAATTCAATATTCTAGTTTAATAATTATCAGGGTCTTTGCCTATTTTGAACGAATTAGAAACTACTTCATACCTTATGGCCTAGGATGATGATAGCATTTATATTATGAAAGAAAATGTTAAGTGATCAATTAAATAGTGAAAATGTCCTAATTAGAGGAATGATGATTTAAAAGACTCAAGCGAAATAAATGGTGTTTATATTCTGATTCTCACACACAATTAAAGAAAATACTAAACAGATCTTAAACAATAAATATGCACACAGACAATCTTAATTCTAGCTGAAATAAAATCACAGCATTATTATGGTTTTAATTGTGTCCCCGCCACTATATTTCATTAGATATCCGAATTTAAGATTGGTGTAAATGTCGAATTTCTATTGAAATAGGACCCTTAGACCTCGGGCTGCCGAATATTCAGAATGAATATTCAGTCCCTACCAGACACATATTTTTAGTTATACTTTAATTAGCTTAAAAGCTTTCAGGAAATCAAAACAATAAAAGGGAAAATGGAACTAAAACTGAGGATATTATTTACATGAATCAGGCAAAGCCTTCAAGATCAGTTTTAGTTCGGTAAAATTAAGTGTTTCGTAAAGGTTTGTAATTTACTTATTTTCTTTTTATATTTACAGCCAAACCTTGACAAAACTGAAAACTTATTTTCTAGGACTTGCCAATATACAGCACACTCCTACCCCAATTCAATTCTAAGCATATATCGACCCAACAAAAGCAAAATATTTAAATCTCCCACAAAAGTAATTATTACGTCTCACTGCAAACACGTCTAAACGAACACACTGCGATACGATGAATGTCCCCCTTCTTTTCCCCATCGCATCATTTTTCATCCCCGCCTTCATCCCTCGGTGATGCGTGTGCGTCCCTGCTCTGTCTTTCTCATTGGCTCTGCAGTCATCCGGGGCGTATCTCTCATAACCATGAAACAAAACATATTTGTTTTAGCAATGTGTAAAAGGAACAGAGAATAGCTTTATCCTCGTTGAAAAATTCTGGAATTTTTCGTAATAACTTACAATGTTTTTACGTCTATGTCCGATAACACAAGGTCACAAGTGGTTAACAGATGTGAGTTTTAAGAGTTCTACGAAACCTCGGTCCGTCAATAAATTAGTTTCATTTCTAAGACAACACTTCTTAATTTTTTTTTACTCATGATTCTTAGAAGGCAGACGCATAAAAAAAAAGGATCGTTCAAATTTATGCTTTCTAAACCATTAAAGTATTTTTGGGAATTAATACCCTCTCATTTCCCTCCTTTTCCGGCTCATATAGAATGTCAATATTATGTGAGCTGGGAACCTTATTTTAACATAACAATTACGATAGAGAACCTTAAAAGTAACCTATATGTATATATATATAAACCTACCTACCCTTTTTTTTTTCTCTAGTTTACTATTAAATTAAACTGTCTATTAAATTAAACCTATCACGAATTAACTTCCTAACCCTATTAAAAGCTGATAACCTAATTAATTAATCACCTAACTCATTTAACCTAACACTGTCTAATAACCTAACACTTTCTACGAACCCAGTGACAACCCTATATCTTCCTAAAACAACTTATAACTAACCTAATTACGAACTATTCTACCTCATACAACTAACTTACTGCGTTTATTTACAAATTCTCGTTAATTATCTAATTTTCATCCATAGTAACGTGATAAATAAACCACATAAGCATAACCGAATGACCGTTTAAGTCCACTAAGCACAAACATTATTGTGCGTAACTGCTCCAACTCGATAATAAACTATAAACTTATTTCGTTTTCATTATTATTCGTCCCTCCTTGACCGAGCAAACATTTTATGATTGAGCGAAGACTGTTATCGTCTATCTGCAATTCTCATAATTTTCTAAAAAAATGTTTTTAAACAACCGCCCTTTTTACTGCCTCAAACAATTGTAATTGTCGGCAAGCCATCTTTCAAATAATAAAGACATTAACTCCCTTTATGTTGCGAGAAAAAACATCAGATATGGCATTGTCTGTCTTTTACGTATTGTACCTGATATTCAAACCGTTCAAAATAGTGTACCCTTCGAAGTGAAAAGTTTCCATGAATGTTAAAAGATAAGACTCATAAGATCGGTGCCAATTACGACTTTCTATCTCCATACGCTTAGAATTTAGACAGATTGTAAATATAATGGCCCACAATTTCTGCTCCGATATTGTCTACTTATTACCAAACCCAATTACCATAGGATAACTGATACACACATCCAGCTATACAAACTGCGCTACTGTCTGTTTGTAGGAATAGGTCTTGTTTATTAAAAGTTGACACAAAGGCTTAGTTTATTCGCCGTTCCTTGCTTTAAATTTTCGAAAATAATAGCTATCTGAAAATACTGTCTTATAACTCATCAAAACTAAAGATAATAAAACTTTATGATCATTCCAATTTATTTATCGTCAATATTTATATTCTTGTATTTCGCTTGCAATGTTATTCGTTCATCTCATCATTATATTAATCAAATTAATTTTATTTATTTATTTATTTATTTATTTTTTTCCACATTATATTCGTCTTTCATTTTTTTTTTCTCACCTTCATGTAATAACGTCTTTCATTCGTACAAAAAAAAAAAATCTAAACTAAGTATAAACTAACCTAAGTAACTTCTAAAAACGAACACGTGTCTCTACCTGAACTTCACCGGCTAAGATAAGATAGTACTTCGTCATGACTCACTAACCTTTCCGCTGTCGATTGTCTTACCTATGTCCCTATATAAACCAACCAACTAATGGGACTTAATTGTTGAGAAAAGTGTTCACTCATATTAAGACCTTGTTCTTCATCCCAATATGTATTCATTAACCTAAACTTTTCGTCTTCCTGCTGTGTTTGACTCCAGAAAATCCTAATAAAGTCCTTTTCAAAATCTTCAAATGAATTCCAATTATCGCTATAGATTTCTATGGAATTATATGCAGACCCTTTAATACAATCTAAAGCTATATCGCAAGCTCTATCTTCTCCACAAATACTTCGTATGTACTTTTTCAACTTACATAGGAACTGCATAGGGTTTGCACTAGCACCATTATTGCACCTGAAAATAGGCTTCTCTACCTCAGACTTGAGAACAAAGATATTTCCGCCGATTACGCTTCCATTACCTAAACTACCAGTGTCTGGAGTGGTTCGCCCTACTGAATCACTTTGGCCTAACCCGTTATCTGCTAATAAAGGTGAATTACTTAAGGAACGTTGCCTATTTGTCTCAGCTAATAAAATTCTAGCAAAGTCATCTAGATTTTCGCGGAATACCTGCTTAATCGTATCAACAATAGAATTCTGTAAATCTACATCTTGTGGTTTACCTTGATTTGTTAAATTTTCATTAATGCGCCGTTTACGACCTCGTGATCTTGTGTTTTGGGACATGTTGACGTATTTGTATGAGAATGCAAATAAAAACACCAATTATAATTTATTCTAATATTGAAGACTAAGATCCCTCCTAGTTTATTAGGACTTTACTTGTATTCTGTTGAATTCAAATTGTTAGAATACTGTAATATATAAATCGAATTATATCTATTTCCTACTAATAAGGAAAATATATTTATCATCAATAAATTTATTAATATATTAAGCTTAAGCTCAGTTAATACGTTTGATTAATCTGAGTATTATTCATCTGTTGTGATCGTCTGACTAATAATTTGAAAATAAAAATATCTACGTTGTGTTTTTTTTTTTTTATAATATAAAATCTAAGTAGTAAACCAAATAATTTTATCCAGTTGCTAATTCAAAGAAGTAGCAGATACTGAATCCTGGGTCACGGCACCACGTGTAACGGTTACCCCTGGGGTCCGTATTTTATTTTCTAAAAGAAATGCTATTTTGCCAAATAGGTATGCTAATACTTTCTCGCAAAGCTAGGGTGTTTGAACACGTCGCCTCATGTTCCTGGGATATGGCCATTACCCCGTACTGGAGACGTTACGAAATAATTACATCAAAGCCCTCTTCAATAACATAAATGCTCATATATTGCTCTAGAACAGCTGATTAATTGACACAGCCTTTATTGTATGACAATGGACTATCTTTGATTGACATGTCTGTTGCTCATACATTTAAATATCTCAATAATCTGATAAATAGTGATATTGTAAATTAATAATGAAGTTAGGATTGTCAATGAATCAAGTTCAAATAAAGGCTTGTAAGCCTATTGATTGGTACTGTTTTCAGACCATATAAATTGTACTCGATAGAGTAACAGGTATGATATGGGGTCACTTATCTGCAGATAGTGCCCCGCCCATTAATATGTGATCTTTGAGATAATATAATCTCTGAATACCAACTTTATTATAATTTTTTTTTTTTTTTGTATTATTTGAAATTAGAAGGTGCGCACCGTTGGTATTCAATAAATGTGTATACGTTCCATCGTATGGAGCGTTTGCTAGCTAGTCTTTTGGGCTGATACCTTTATTATTCTTTTGTTTGAGCCGTATACAAATATTGATGTTATTGGCAAATGAAATAAATTCTTTGTAGAATCCTCACCTTTTCGGTGTAGAACTCTGCCCTGAGAAATAGATTTAATATTATATTTCTTTAAGTCCCTATTGGACAAGTAAAAACAATTAAATTTGAGTAATAGCAAAGAGTTTAATTCAATATTCTAGTTTAATAATTATCAGGGTCTTTGCCTATTTTGAACGAATTAGAAACTACTTCATACCTTATGGCCTAGGATGATGATAGCATTTATATTATGAAAGAAAATGTTAAGTGATCAATTAAATAGTGAAAATGTCCTAATTAGAGGAATGATGATTTAAAAGACTCAAGCGAAATAAATGGTGTTTATATTCTGATTCTCACACACAATTAAAGAAAATACTAAACAGATCTTAAACAATAAATATGCACACAGACAATCTTAATTCTAGCTGAAATAAAATCACAGCATTATTATGGTTTTAATTGTGTCCCCGCCACTATATTTCATTAGATATCCGAATTTAAGATTGGTGTAAATGTCGAATTTCTATTGAAATAGGACCCTTAGACCTCGGGCTGCCGAATATTCAGAATGAATATTCAGTCCCTACCAGACACATATTTTTAGTTATACTTTAATTAGCTTAAAAGCTTTCAGGAAATCAAAACAATAAAAGGGAAAATGGAACTAAAACTGAGGATATTATTTACATGAATCAGGCAAAGCCTTCAAGATCAGTTTTAGTTCGGTAAAATTAAGTGTTTCGTAAAGGTTTGTAATTTACTTATTTTCTTTTTATATTTACAGCCAAACCTTGATAAAACTGAAAACTTATTTTCTAGGACTTGCCAATATACAGCACACTCCTACCCCAATTCAATTCTAAGCATATATCGACCCAACAAAAGCAAAATATTTAAATCTCCCACAAAAGTAATTATTACGTCTCACTGCAAACACGTCTAAACGAACACACTGCGATACGATGAATGTCCCCCTTCTTTTCCCCATCGCATCATTTTTCATCCCCGCCTTCATCCCTCGGTGATGCGTGTGCGTCCCTGCTCTGTCTTTCTCATTGGCTCTGCAGTCATCCGGGGCGTATCTCTCATAACCATGAAACAAAACATATTTGTTTTAGCAATGTGTAAAAGGAACAGAGAATAGCTTTATCCTCGTTGAAAAATTCTGGAATTTTTCGTAATAACTTACAATGTTTTTACGTCTATGTCCGATAACACAAGGTCACAAGTGGTTAACAGATGTGAGTTTTAAGAGTTCTACGAAACCTCGGTCCGTCAATAAATTAGTTTCATTTCTAAGACAACACTTCTTAATTTTTTTTACTCATGATTCTTAGAAGGCAGACGCATAAAAAAAAGGATCGTTCAAATTTATGCTTTCTAAACCATTAAAGTATTTTTGGGAATTAATACCCTCTCAATGTTATCTACTCCTTTAACCCCCAACATCAAACCGATAAAATTTTCATCCTATATTTCCGACAAAATCTTCGTATTTTATCGTGACGTGTAATTAGTTAAAATGATGCTTAGTTAAATAACTACTACTATAAAAAATATAATGATGAAAGAATATGTTCTGACGCTGCTGTGGCACGACAACTAGCAGAATGATTAGCGGTCAAAGGTGTACAGTAGATATTATTATAGGATTTATTTAGTGATAGTGTTTTGGTTGCAAGTCTTTGCAAGTGTTGCAACAATTTTTCTTCAAACAAAAGCCCTTTTTGTTGAGTTGTGACCAATCACTGATATCAAGGATTTTGACCAACCCTAACCCAGTATCAAAATAATGAGGGGAATATTATAAATTGGATTTTATTATGCTTGGATGTGTGTGAGGAACTCAATCGCGAAAAATCTATTGGAGGACTGATTTCTATAGTACACGCGTGTATCCCAAAACTCATAAGTACCTACGAGTATGTATATATCTTATAAAGAGTTGGGAGTTTATGGTCTTGTTGTATCTCTAATTTGTACAAACAAGTTAATAAAACAGTCTGATAAGGGGAAATCAAACAACTCATAATGGTTTATTTGAATTTCTCAAATGTCGTATATATTATTTATACATTTATTAATGAGATTATGTGTAAGTGTATGATGAAGATCATTTCGTTGTCACCGGCTCTTATAGGAAATACGGCCTTCAAGTAACTTAGAGACATATTTGTAGAACTGATTTTAAAACAAAATTTAGTGACGCAATTAATAAATTAAGTTACCTTCATCTATGACGGCTTGAATCTATGGAACAGCAAGCGAATCATGATTAACTTTGGACCGATTTGGACCCGGCATACGTTGTCCAACCCGATTTGGTGATATACCGACAGCAGCGCCACCTACCGGGTCCGATTAACTATATTTTCAAACCATCCAGGAATCCATTGAAATATACACACAAAATTTCATTCAAATCAGTCGAGTCATTTAGGAGAAATTAGGTAACAAACACACAACACATACAGAAGAATTATATTTATGAGGACTTAGGTGACAAACACACGTACAGAAAAATTATATAGTTCGGTATATATGTATGTAGTAAGGTACTTGTACCACCATTTTTTCGCGCGCCTCCATCTTAATCATTTCTTGAATTTTTTTTTTTTTTATTAAAGATGGGTTTGCTCTTGACCACAATCTTTCACAATTGTTATGTACTTAATCAAAAAGAGCTTACCTAGTGCTACACCGGTGGGCATAGTACTCAAGTACACTACATCTAGTATGCCGACTCTTAGTGTCCTGTTCTTTACGGACGAGACATCGGCAATGTACGCGAAGCAGCCGGCGAAAATGGCCAAATCTGCTCCAGTGATGGCACTCGGGAACGCGGCAGTGTATATCACATACTCTACTGGCCACTCTGAAATATTTTTAGGATACTAGAGGATTGTTATATTTCTAGGTTCAAAGAAAGGATCACTTTGTTATTTATTTATTAGCAATAACCCAGGATAAGCAGTCTCATGTGACTGCTTGGGGCCTAAAGAGGCTTCTTGCCTTAGATTCTCCAGGCCCCAGAGTAAAATGAATCATGATTGTCTGAAAAAATGGAATGAGTGATCTGTAAAGAAAACTATTATAGCAATATGATCGAGTCATGATAATGGCACCTCTAGTAAGTGTTTATTTAAGTGAATCCTAAACATTCCCTGAACCAAGAGGTATAACAGTTGAAAAACAATGAGGTAAAACAGATAATCTGTTGAAAAACATGCTCATGATGTTTCTAAACAGATTACCTGTTTTAACTCATGGTAAATAACTTCAGTAACCATTACAACAATATTTGCATAAAAAAAAATTCTCACTTTGAATCAAGAACACGCTTATTGTGTTAGTGAGAATTTTGTAAATGGAGTCAATGAGAATTCAACGTTTATTTGAATTTAATTCAATTTAATATTTTGAGATAAAAACTGGCGATATTTCAATATCCTGTGAATAGAGGCCCAGTGAATTCGAGCTGACGCTGTCAGGCAAACATACTTAAAGTTTCTGTATCACACTCGATGAAAAATATATAAAAGGAAAAAAATGTACACTTTGACAATTTTTTTCCTTTTACAACATACTTATAAAATAATTAAATACGCTAATATCATCTAAATCTAGCCCAATGTCAGGCTAATGAGTAATTTTACTTTGACCTAGTTTTATATTGTTACTATAGAATAAGAAAGTGTCCATCTGCACTTTTCTTGTGTAATGTATAATACAAAAAGACTTATCTTAATGTAACATGGTTTTTTAATAGTATTGCTTTTTTATTCAGTTCTTATATTTAGTGTGTAATAAATACAATCATTGATAAACCATTTTGATACAGTTAATAGAATCAACATCTACTCAAGTACGATGTTGATTCTATTTACTGTAAGCTCAAGCTTAAGAGAAAAAAATAGTATTGTGCGAAATGGCTGCAGATTTCAATGTAGTCTTTTAACTCATGACAAATACTTATTGCTTACCTTTTATAGTGTTTAAAGTAATCATAGCAGAGAAATAGAGTTTTCCAAGCAAGCCTGCCAGCAGTATAGCCTTTCGGCCGCGTTTGTCACTGTATGATCCCAAGAAAAACGCAAGAAATACGGGTACAATGTGACCTGCTATTCCATTCCATTGATGAAATGATGAAATTGTCAGCTGAAAAATAAAATATTATTTAATCACAAACTTAATTTTTCAGTTTTGAATTGTTAGATATGCTATGTACCTAACTCAATATAATTTTTATTGCGTCATTGTTTCTTCATTGTTTTGGTCACAAAAATTCATAATTATAATAAATAAATTATTTACTATCAGACCATGGATCCATACATACAATCCTACTAATATTAGAAATGAGAAAGTTTGTGAATTTGTGAGGATGTTTGCTACTCAATCACGCACAAACTACTGGACAGATTTCAATTAAATTTGGTACATGTGTAGAAAAGTACCGGGAATAGCACATAGGGTACTTTTATCCCGAAATTCCGACGGGAGCAAAGCCTGGGGCTAGTTGACACATAAAATTAAAATAAATAATAAATAAATCAATATGTAGACCAGATTTGAACTTAATCAGTCCAGTAGAGAACAGTAAAACCAACAACATCAAGATTAAAACATTACCTGAACTTCATTATTTATTTCCTCATAGTTGCTAATGTTGTAACATATTTCGCTGCTATAGCCATGATTCACTGTGCATGCTTTGTAGACATAAAATGTTTGTTCGATGACAGAAGTGATCATAAAAGCCATCATGTAGAAGAACATGGGAGGCTCCACTGTTATGTATTTATACCATGGCTTGTGTTTGGGATCACACTAAAATGGTAATGAAACTGTACTCTGACACTAGCAAAACAAGCAAAATTTTATACATAAGAGTAAAGAATAGTGAAAACCTTATTTGTATAAACCTCATTACACTGCAGCACACATAGTCATAAACATTCAAACTAAAAATTATGTATTATGCTTAATGCTCATATTATAAATGCAACGGCTAAAACACTAGACTGATTTAGATGAAATTTGGTATGGATATATTTGAAGGCCCGGGGTCAAACATCCAAGGGGCTGGATAGGGGGGTCAATATTTGTATGAAAAACACAAAACTTTCTGAAAAACAAGCTACCAAGTATAATCGAGTAAACATAGATAAATCAAATCGCTTGCCTATATTTTGGCTGTGCAATTTAAAACCCAGCAAGGGACAAAAACAAACAAACCACGATAGCGCTATTCTAAAAACAAAACTTGTTTTTACTAAATTCGCTTTAGAATAGCGCTAACTAGAGTGATTTTAGTAAAAACACGGTTTGTTTGTTTTTGTCCCTTGCTAGGTTTTAAAATTGCACAGCCAATTAAAATATAATTATGTTTAAAATATATTTTACAAAATGAACAGTGGTAATAATTATTATATCTGGACTTCACGGACAGTTGTTAGCGACGCACTCTGATCACTGAAACATTACAACTTTGGCAACTAAACTGTTTGAAAATTATATTGTTATGAAGAAGTAGGTATAAATTTAGGGTTAGTTTTCATTGCATAATCTAAAACAAAATAATAACGACAATCACTAATCAATTTGAAATGTATCCCCTTACCTGATCGTAATTGCGGTAATTAAATATTTTTGTCATTATGACTACCTTTTGCTTAGGCAATATTATTTTATATATTCCAGGTACTACTCGATAACAGTTATAAAACCACTCCTTCCAGTCTCTACTTTAAAACCTGAAGTTCTTAATTTATCAATGTTAGCCGTAGTTAAAATAATATCAATCACGTGCTAATATCAACGCCAACGTCTACAAGCACTTTGCAAAAATGGCAAAAATCCACGTTTATTTTTATCAAAAGTTTCGCGCGCTCAGCACGTTCAACATCTGTCTTCTGTCTGACTAACTGACTGTCCATAGAGAAAAAATCACTTGCTTTGCTACTGTCGCTGTCTAGTGTTGTATGGCGATACTATCTCTTGCCCTCGAAAACAAGTAAACTATCGATAGTATTGACACGTGATGATATTTACGAGAGCTATTTACTTAATAAAAGTCTTTAACAAAAGACTTTGATTAAGAGAAGCTACTTCAGTCATTTTCCCACTGCCAAAAGTAGACGAGCACCCTCATACTCGTTATACAGGGTATCAATTGGTAGTTCGATACAAAGCCTTAAAGCGAAGCTAGTATAGACCATTTAAGTTCATCTAAGAGAAAGTTTTCTTAAGCAAAGTGTTACCAATTTTTTTTAGGAATTATTTTAAGTTTTTTTCGAAAAATCCAAAATTTTTGACGAAATTAATGCCAAAGATAATTCTTTTTATTTCTATTTTATTAGAGCAATGACATTTCCCGACTTTTCTTGTTTCTTAACTTAGTTCGTTAGTTTTCTATCAAGTAATCACAAAGTCTTGAAACTTCAAAGACGTGGATTGTCAAAGTCGGACAAATCGCATAATATTAAAATATTATTGTAGGCGTTAAAGTACTAAAAAATAATAGGTTATTTTAAAAATATAGAACACCTCAACTAATTTACTGATGTATTGCATCAATATATTGCCTCCAGGTTTTTTAGTTTAAGGTAACCTATATGTAGGGATGGGATACCAATATGTGGTAAGTATGGATTTTGGTGTAACTGGTGCAAGTATTATTAGCGCGGGCGCAGTTGCTGGCAAATAAAAAATTTCGAAACGTCATATCCGATTTTGATGTGATTTTCGCTGGAGAGTTAAGAGTTAAGTTTTTCTTTATGAAAAAAGTAGTAGTAGTTATATGTCAGGGTAGTCTGTAGGTAGACGCGAGGCCGAAGCCGAGCCATCCGTCTACATGGACGACCTCCTGATTTCATTTCGAGCTTTTCGTTTTTTCAACCGACAACTTTTTTATGTAGATGACTTTTTGCTAATTTCCCTACTTTCCTTTCAAACAACTTTCAACTGCAAAAGTAAAATTGCCCTGCGCAGCGCGCGAAGTGCTTGCACCTCGCGCAGCACGCGACATCTAGTTCCATATTATAAGGATAAAGACAACAGTTTCGATAGTATTGGTACTATCGATAGGTTATGTATGATAGTATTCGCATCGATAGTATCAAAGGAAGATTTTCCGAGACCCAAATAAAAAAAAATTGTCCCAGATGACTTCATAGATTGTAGTGCTTTGTAAAAGGCGAGTCCAAAGAAAAAGCAAAAATGCACGGGATTTTTATTTTTTGAAATAATACCTAATAAAAAAAACAACACTTATGCGTTTTATATTGCGACATTATTGAAGGCAGTAGCGGATTTAAAGTGCCCGCACGTGCTGTCCGCTCCCGCCCCGACTGCTATTTTGTGTATATGTCGTCGCCCGATCGTGATATGCCCGGGCCCATCGAGATACGCCGGCAGTTCATGATCTGGCCAATCTACACCGGCCATATCGTTCGACGATCAACGTTTGACGATTTGCCCAGCCATACTAGGGAATATCGTTTGTGTAGAGTGTCCAAGGTTTTTGGGGAATAAAATGCCCAACAGCCTTGTGGACTTCAGTTAAAATATTAAAATATTGAGGGTCCCGGCGACTCGGCCCGGTGCTCACTCGACCCGCGGGCCGTGTCGCTGGATTTTCGAATTATATTTTTTTTCTTTCGGTGATTGGGACTACTCACAAATTAAAAAAAAATTCTATTGTTCAAGCCAATAAGTACATTCAGGCGAAAAAAAATAATTAAATTCAGTTTGATAAAGTACAAAAATTTGAAATTTTTTTTCGAGTTTTAAGTGTTCAAAGGTCATACATTTTTTTCAGAATTTTTCGAATAATGTTTCTGGAGTTAATTAAAAAAACTGAAATATTACGTAAAGGTTCTGGTTCTTAGTCTAATCCAAAGAAACTTTAATATCAAATTTAACATTTGATTAGCATTTAAGTGGTCTTCAATCAATCTTGTTGTGTTTGATATTGAGGCGCAAACCTATGGTTTTCGGATGCAGGATTCAGATGATGATAATACCTATGGTATTGTGTTAATTATTTTTTTGGTTATGTTTATGAAGTATTATTATTTTAATATAATTTATTGTTTAGCAAGATTTTTGGGTTTTATTTTAAACAACTTAAACAATAATCAAAGGGAAAGATTTTTATGCCTTTTTATACCTTTATCATACTTAAATAAATGATATTTTTGAATCAAGTTCAGTTTTTTAATTATTCCCTTAAACATTTTTTCATCTGACTGTACTCTTTTTGGTTTAAACAATATAATTTTTTTTTTATTTGTGAGTAGTTACTGTGAAGCACAGATTACTAATGTATAGCGTGACCAGGAATATAAAAACCCATGCCATGTTGCGGAAAAGCAATAGAACTAATTTCTTACACTGGCAACTAATTCAAAAATCTATCTATCATTTCTCCTGTCAAAGTTTGACTTTCGATCAAGGGCAGATCCAGTATTTTTATTTCTATGGAAAGGCCACCGTTTTCCGTTCTCGAGAATATTTTCGAGAATTTTTTAAGGAAAGGGGTTGTTGCACAAAATGTATGGGGAGTCGGCTATATCATAAGCACCTGTCTGAACTTTTCATTTTTGGGTCAGTATCAATGCCTTTTAAGTAAATCCGATAAATTCGTAGCCTTTCTATGGTACATTTAGTCAACAAAATCGTAATGAAGTTAGGCGAGTTCCGCCAAAATGGCCGATATCATCCATTATGATTTGACGTTGACGCGCTTCATTTGACAGTTCCGATTTCCGGTACGTTCAAATATGTACTTTTATTACATACGTGCCCGCGGAAAGAATTATTTATTTTATATATTATTCATTTATTTATGTGAAATACACATATGTTTTTGTGATATTGCATGTAACATGTGTTTGGAACATTTACTTTAATTATTTTTCTAAAATATAATAAAAATATCGAGCATGTATCTGATTTTCTGTATCATAATTTCTGAACATACTTACGGGCGCCATGTCAGTATCGCCATTATACGATATTAAGCGATATTAAATGTATTTTTTTACCATAACAAGATAACGAAAAAACAAATATATGATAGTCTTAATCGGTTTTTGATATTATTTCTGATTTTTGGGGAACTGCTCATGATATAGCCTGCTATACAAAATGCCCTTTCAGCTTGTACTTTGAAAGTTTTGAGAACGGAACATCACTAATGGTGGCGGATTATTTTTTTGGAAATAAACTTGTAAGAAACTATTACTACTAAATCCTGTTATTTGAACAACTCGAATCTTAATTTGATATGTACTATTCCAGTAGTAGTAATCTTTTTCATTGTCTAATTTAGTCAAATTTACTTCGTTTTTATCCATCTTTTATTTTAATAAATTTGTCACTTCTATTCAAAATTATCTTCATGTAAATTCAAATTTGCTGTCAACCAACTTGGTTTCTTGGTTACAAAAAAGGTAAATAAATATCGCAAAATAATCTTTATATATCAATCATCTTTCGAAGCGTTGCGACGCCCATAACCTATTGATGGTGGTCAGGTTGTCTTCTTATTAATCCATATTAAAACTGCTTGAATTACTTCATTACATTATTTAATTCACTATATATCTCTTACAAACACATTTTCACTCGTATAAAATCTGATCAGGAAAGCCTACTGACATAATACCAATCAAATACCTATTTGTTTCTTTTTTTAATGACAAACCGTTTTCCACCAGTATTCACAAAGAATCATCCATACTAATATTATAAATGCGAAAGTTTGGATGTGAGTTTGTGAGGATGTTTGTTACTCAATCACGCAAAATCTACTGGACGGATTTCGATGAAATTTGGTACAGAGGTAGATAATGACCTGGCCCTTGATTTTACAACTTACAAACGTAGATGTTGTGCCTCAGTTGTGTCTCAAAGGCCAAAGAAATCGTAATAAAATATAGAAGTCTTAAAGAGATCTTGTCACTTTATTTCAATTTCCTTGGATCTTGAGACACAATTGAAACACGACATTTACGTTTGTAATTAGTGGAATCGGCCCCCTGGAATAGCACATAGGCTACTTTTGGTTAAACTTTAGAAACGTGCCACCACCGGAGGGGGAGGGGGAGGGGGTGGGGATTGTGGGGGGAGTGGGGGTAACACCCCCCCGTGACCCCCCCCTGCCGGAAGCTCATAGTTTTTTTTTACGAATTTTTAAAGTTTTCATATAAAAAGTATGCTAAAGGTCATTAACCGCCAGATGGGCGGGGGGAGGAGGTAAGAAGGGGTGAGAGGGGTGAAAGGAAGATGAGGAACTCTCCCCCCGTAACCCCCTTCCCCAACAATTCATACAAACCCTCCCCCACCCCCCCACCCACTCCCAACCCCCGCCGGTGGTGGCACGTTTCTAAAGTTAAGCCCTACTTTTTATCCCGGGAAAAAGCACTGTTCCCGTGGGAAATTCACGCGGGCGAAGCCGCGGGCAAAAGCTAGTCATAAATAATATTCATCCTCCAACAGTTCTCCCTTAAATATCATCGAAATCTCACAAAATTCGTCCAGCCCTGCACTCCGCAAAACATCGCTGGAAACCTTTAAAAATCAATTCCTGCGTGCGACTCCGATTTACTTTCCTCATTTTTCAAACTTTTCTGCGTAGTTTGGTTACGTAGTACTAATATTAATTCTATGGTTTGGTCTTAATTTATTGCAATTTAATCAAAACAATAAAAATACAAACGAAAAACAATTCAATATTGTTGACAGCATTGACAGCTGCAGCTGATGTACATACGTTTGGTGTTGCCAGACACATCATCAATGTTAGTTCCTTGAACTTTAATGTCAGGTCTTTCTAGATAGAGGTGTTATATTAGTGTCTAATATCAGTATTCATGTTATCGAATATAACGTTTAGTCGGTATTACGTTCCGTTAACGGTTACCAAGGAACCGTCAAGAACCGTCAGCGTATATGTAGCGTATTGCTGGCACGGATCGCTTTAAGAGGCTTGGTTGAGAACTTCCGAATACGATACGAGTTCGCCGCGTTCTTGTTAGGCCGGACAACCGACTAATATATTTTATGCGAGTGATATGTATGTAGGTACCACCCAGCCAACCGAATGGACTGGACTGGACCGAATGGACTGATTGGGCTGGACTGAATGGGCTGAATGGACTGGACTGAATCGTGAGCCACAAAAAGATGATTAGGTACCTACCAACCTAGGTACCTACCTAGGTACATAGATCGCAACCGAATCGCAACAAAGAATGGACTGATTAGGCAGGACTGAATGGGCCGAATGGACTGTACTGAATCGTGGGCTACAAAAGATGATTAGTTCGCATTTCACGAAAGTAGTATATTTCAATTACAAAAAAGAGTACCAGATCACAATCCACAAAAATAGGAACAGATCCCACTTCATATTTCGGAGACGACGACGACGCCGCAAAGTGCGTTTCCAATATCAAATATTCAGTGTTATCGGTATCGTTCTGTATCATAGTAACTCTTATAACTAGGAACGGCTAGAGATAACCGTTTGAGGTGCCTGATATATAACTGTTACCGGATAACCGATTACTCAGATAGCTAAGAACCTAATATATTCGTATTATGATATCATCTCTAATATCATGTTCTCGATAACGGTTACGATATATTCATAACACCTCTATTTCTAGACAAACTGTATATGCGTTAGGTACAAGTACAATCGTTGAACTCGCTGCGCCACGGCGAACTGAGGCGAAGTGAGGTAAGTATCTATTTTACGCCCCGCCCACCTAGATTCATATTTCGTGGAACCATTTTTTTGGGTTATTAGAGTTCTATGGTATATTAGAAGTTCGTTGAGAAATTAAGATAATTTTCATTACCAAACACCTTCGTGATATATGGCATTATGGGGCTTATTACATCGGATTTAGGCAAATCCGATGTAATAAGCCCATCGAGATATTATGTACTAAATAAATTTTGAGCATGTGTGTTGAAAAAAATATTTCTGTGCATTTTCTGTGGTACCTACTGACGTTGTTCTAAAATTGTACTTTATTATTCCATGGATTAGACCTAGCTCCGCCTTTTTTTTCTGTGACTACTGTCATGTCATATTGATTGATAGCTTTAATACTTTACTCTTTGATTGATAAGTAGCTGAATGATCTGGGTAACATGATTGAATAAATAAATAAAATATACTTACATCGATTTTTTTACATGCGTGCATGTTGTGCACCTATACCTATTATACCTAATTCGTTATAGGTATAGTAATATAGGTAAGTACCTGTACCTACCTAATAAAGCTATAAAACTTTACGTACCTACCTAAATAAACCATTAAGACTGTTTAGGGCAAAGATTTCTTTGATTTAGGAGATAAGATTTTTTATTAGCTTTTTTTTCAATGTCTTACTACCTCTATAAGACCTCTATATACATCTAACAATAGGTAAGGTAGATGCCTAGGTACGTCATATTGTATATTAATACTCAGAAACTACTGGCCGGATTTCGTTGAAATTAGCTCTCCGACCAACTGAAACGGATCAAATAGGTACTTACTTAATTTGTAACCTGGAACAGCACTTAGGGCACTACGAGTACTTATAGATATATTTATACCAGTCTTTATTATCTGTATCAGTTTAGTAGTTCGATTTGTTATCAACTCATCAAATTATTTTATCTTATTTTCAAACTAGCAACCCACCCCTGCTTCACAAGGGGAAGCCTCCCATCAGGAAGAAATTATATCTACATAGATGGTAGTCAAATCAAATCAAAGTCGAGTATGTGTAAGTTGACCGATTTTTTCAATCTAACCGCCGCGGATCGAACCCGGGACATCGTCGTGGTTCAGAGGCAAGGTCTAAGGAAGAAATACCTATATATTTCTACCTACCTACCTAAGCAGATAGGACCTAACAGACCTACCTACCTGAATGCGAGTACCTATGTACTCGTATTCAGGTAGGTTTCAATTCAGTCCTCCTCGGTTTTAATTTCACCAAGTAGCTAGGTATCTAAAGGTACTTCCCCACTCTGGATTTTCTTCTTTCATAAAATTTTATCAAATCCCTATAAATAGACCATTTTGCAAGATAAATCGCTGCGTAGCGCGTATATACGCGTAGCTACCCGCGCTGTGGTTGTTACATTTTTTTTCACCATCTTTTTGTATAGAGAGATATTTAAAGTTTATATTTTTAGAATCTGCATAAAATGCGCTTTATTATAGTATTTTTTGTTTAATATTTATTGTTACTATACAAAGATTAAAAGCTCTCAAAGCAATAATTTCTTACCAAATTTTTCTCATTTACGTTTTTCTCGTAAATTATTATAAAACTGTAAATAATTAATACCAGCAACAAACTAGCAATGAATGTTTTTGGTTTATACGAAAATGATTACACACAAACTGAAGAATCAGGTTATATATAAATGAAATACATATTTTCATTTGTTTTGTAGAAGACATCTTAAACGATTTTTTTGTTCCAGTGAAAACAACTAAAACTATCTTCAATAGTTTTCCTGTTGCGAAAGAATGCTGCTTCTGTATAATATTGAGAGTAGGTACTATAATAATTTCTCTCCTTGGTATGGGAGTAGGCATCATGTATATATTACAATATTTTATTGGAGTGAATCTTCTAATTAACTTGGGTTTAGGTAAATTAGTTGCAAAATTAATAGTTACCGGGTACCTAGTTCTGGGTGTTGCTGTACTAGTATTACATTTTATTCTTCTTATTGCTACCTACACATTTACTGAAATACAGATTATTGTATACTTATGGGGCATTCTAGTTTATTTTGTTGTTGATGTAATTCTTATATTATCGATAGCCATATCCGCTATTTTATCTCAAAAAATTATATTCGGTACCATGATTTTATTGGCAGATATATTTTATTGGATATTCAACTTTATAGTTCTTATGCCCGTTGTTAATGGCTTTAGAAGGAATATCTTTACGATCGTGGTAAAAATAGTATGAATTTTAGGCGCATTGTCATCCAGGTAATACTGAAATTTAAATAAACAAGATACATTTAGACTCCTTACTCAGAATCTAGAATTCAATATGGTACAAGGTATTTCTTTTCCTCCACTACGCAGATGATTTCTTCAAAAATCAAACATTCAACAAAAGTTTTATCAAAATATTCTTAGTATAATTTTTGTAGTTAATAAGAGTTTAGATACTACTTCCACTTACTTGCGCTGAAGCTTCGATCAACAATCGAACAATAGACATAGATTACACCAAAAATAAAACAAGTCCATGTTGATTGAATGTATGTATATACCTTCGATCAAAAATATACCTTAAGTCTGAACAATAAATATCGTAATGCAATTGACCATACTGTCAGAAATTACACACACACGCTTATTGTGTGCTCTTCAAAGAACTAATATACCAAATTAATATACGAACTAATATATCTGGTTATTAGTTCGTTGGTGCTCTTATTTATCGGGCCGTTTTTAGAGCTGTCACCTTTAGTTGTATTGTTGACCGAAGCGCTGAAGTAAGTGGATGTATGATTAAGGAAAGTATCATGAGGAAAGGACACTCAAGTTTTATCAGTTGTAATATGTATCTACTTAGGTACAATCACGCAAACATACCAAAATAAGTATATAAAATAAGTTGTTAGTATGCATTTTGTAGTTACATTTGTATATTAAAACTATATTTCATTTATTTAATCGTATGGCGTTTACCACATTCACTCACTATAATGTAACAATCAAAAAAAGAAAAAGTATTATAGATCCACATTCCTAAATGTGGGACCCTAGTCCCACATAATATTTTATTGAAACTATTATAATGTGTTGTACATAACATATAATGCGTTGAACAAAATGTATAATTGTGTTTAAAATGTTTTATTAAATAAGACACAAAAAGTTGCTTCATTTACATAGTTCATTAACTAAATATGTATTGCACTTATATTACAGCTAACAATAAAATCTTAAAGTATTTAAATAGTTTGTCATTTGCTTCGACCTTTAGTCCTTTGACAAAAAATATAAACACTAATAAACAGTATTTCCAAATGTCTCGATACCTCATCCTCATCTAGGATTCTAGGTTCAATTTGATTAAAAATTTAGGACTATTATAAAATACAAACAAGAGTCCTTCGTTGTCGTAGGATAATGGTTTGTATGGGGAAGTGAAATTCGCGTCGTCGTCGTCGCTAAGTTTCAATCAGTTGCCCATAACAAAGTAAACCTCAGACAGAGGTTCCTAATGGCTCGTGGATTGATAGGTATGTATCCTATTTTCTTATTTCCAAGAGACTTTATCACATTGTCGTTAACATACTAATGCTCTGAATGTACCTAGTTGACTTTCAAACCCCTTCATCATATTCAGGTATTCAAAGCATCGCATGTTCTGGCGAGCGAGCAGTGGCGTAACGATAGCGTGGCAAGGTTGGCAAAATGCTATGGGCCCCCGACCCAAGAGGGCCCCGGCCCAAGTGGCCGCGAGCTCAAAAATATTTTTTTACATTGTACCTGAGTATTTTATTTGAAAAGTATATTTTATAAGTTCTGCTTAAAATCTGGGGACTACAGAGCATTCCCTCTCGCCTAAGAGAGGAGGCCTATGGCCATAAGTGGGACATATACAACGTATAATTGAGTACGTTGAAAATCTCGAAGTTTATCAAAATTACACTGAGTACAAAAGAATTTGCCACGGGCCCCAGATGGCATAGTTACGCCACTGCGAGCGAGTCATGTCCATTTGGCAGAGTCAAGAGAATTACTCGTAAAAGGAGCTCAAACAATACTTTCATAAGTCGTGTGAAATAAAGAAGTCTATATTACCCACTCGATTAACCTTGTAAGAAAATTGCCTGTTTCATTATACAAATATGACCGGCAAACTACGCACCTTTAAAGAACTGACCGGTTTCTTTCCCTCACTAATGACGTCGTAACGTAACGTACTTATACAAACTATGTGATTAGATACTACCATAGAAATATGGATACTACATTGTGCAAAATAATTGGATGGTGTTACAAAATTTGTTTCTAAGTATATTTGTACGATATCAATTTTGAGAATGAATTAAGATACATAATTCATTCATCCTCAAAAATTGCATTGATATCGTTATAATTAAGTGTAACTTATTCAGGTACATAAATACACATTTAATTATGTGACTAGCGAAGACTAGCATACTAATATGCTTCGGTTACCCGGACCATACAACAAACTACTGCTAATAAAGAGAAGTATGTACTTTCCTTAAACCACTCCATTAAAATTGCCAAGAGAGTCGTTGTGTGTGTTTCATTTCATATAATGACCACTACCCTCAGTCATGAGGAAATATGACTAAAGAGATATACTTTCCTTTAGTAGCAGTAGTTCGGTTTTATATTCCCTATTCACAGTTTTTGTAAAAAAACATTGATTTGCTTAAAACGATAAATACGTAATCCGAACTTTGAAAAATTCTAACATTTTTCAACTCTTTACCCCTCGGAACCCTGACCTGAAAGCACTTAAAGAATTAATTAAATTGTACTTGCAGCCTTTTTTACATCAGATTCGAACAAACAACTTGAGAAATTAACTCAAATTCAATCTTAATTAGATTACGATATAATATCCTACACAAGTAAAAAATAATGATCGTCACAAGACGCCCGGTAGATGTAAAACATCAGAGCATCGTGCCACGATGGCGTCATGCCATTTGCCGTGACGGCATTCGAGTCGATTTTACTGCAAAGTCGCGCCAGTAGAGTTTTATATAAAAAATACAATCAAAAGTCTGCAGCCTCTAGTTAAATTGTAAAGTATAAAGTAAAATGCGGGACAGCGTCGTATTTATTTCCTCTGTGGATGCGGAAGGGAAGAGAATATGTTCTAAAAGTCCTTGTTTGATGGAGGAGCACGTGCTTATCAGCAGCAACATGATGCGACCCATTCGAGAAGGGTTCTTGGCAGCGCAGTGTTTCTGAAGCAATAACAGCGCCTGGTCTTGAAGCTTTTCTATCTGTGGCGAAATGTCTGCAACATATGTAAAAATTTATAAAGATACGACTGCCGTTTGACCCCCGCGAACCCAAAGCGTAGGCCAAAATCAATTCTTGGATAGGTTTGAAAGCAAACGCGACGGAGGCAGTCGATATGATAAAATACTTATATTATTCATACGAACATAAATATTTGGTTATGCATCGTGTTTTGACATGGTTATAGTTACATTTCAATAAAAAAGCTCAAAAAAATAGGTACCTGTACGAAGTAATAAAATAGTTTTCAAACAATCATATTCAGATTTGTCTAATCTAAACGCAGATATTCGTTCTAGAATCAGTTTAACTGCTTTAATTTCATCTTTGATTTGTGGATTGTTTAAACAAATTTGTGATGGTACATTATCTGTAACATGAAAAACATTCAATAGATAGTCAAGAAAAAATAATATTAGGATTTTTTACCTAAAATAAAGTGTGGTACATAGGTAAAAAAATAAGACATAAAATTTACCTACCTTCCTCAAAACTAAATGAATATTGAGCAGCGCTAAGTATAAATACTTCTTTCCAATTATTTTGCAACAAAGTGATTTGTTCCGTACTCTTCAAATTGACAAAAGACGATACGCTGTGTAGCCATTTTATGGATGTTACTAAAACTTTTGCCGCCGGGTTGTGGAGCTCCTCCCTCGGCGTCATCCAGCTGTCATACACAGATTTACACGTCCTCGAATCGAGAGCCTCGTCGCATTGTTTTGTACTTTCTGCGGTCCGAATTATTTTATTATGATTTTGTATTTTTTCTGGTACATTATCATTTTGACCAGAGGTGTCTAAAAAGGTAACATTCCTTGAAACTATATAAATCGGAGGTTCGAAACTGTTAGGAGAACGTCTCGTATCTAAAACCAACAATTTTAAATGTATTGATCAAATCCTATAATAGGTATCCATAAAACAATTTATAAATTTATAAATAAGATTTAACGGATAAATATCAGATGATTTCGCGATATGCAGCATAGCAACATGAGCTTTCTGTAATAAAAATCGCCTGGCTTTACATTGTAATAAAGTGCCTAATGTTCTAGAATACCTTCATTATTCTGTTCAATGTAGTCAGCCTTGAATGCCTCTTCAGAACTCGATACCTCATCCTCTTTGACTTTATCCGGCGGCTGCGTGTTTGATTTATCATTGGGAGTCAGCGAATACATGGGCATCCTTATGGCTTGCACTGGTTCTTGAATATGTTCAAAACATCACTTTAATAAATAACAATATTCTTACCAAATCAACATACTTCAACAAAATATTTACTTACTTGTTGGTTCCACACTTGCATTAGAATTTTCACTTGCCGTTGTAGGCGGGTAGAATATGTTTGCCGGGAAATAGCTTGGATGCGGAGCGGGGTAATGCAAGGAAGTGGAAAACAGCGGAATCTTGAACGGGTTGAGCGAACTGAGAGATCCGATTTGGGA
Organism: Ephestia elutella; assembly: GCA_018467065.1. Classification (NCBI taxonomy): domain Eukaryota; kingdom Metazoa; phylum Arthropoda; class Insecta; order Lepidoptera; family Pyralidae; genus Ephestia; species Ephestia elutella. Next base: position 10,676,530 of record CM031564.1, read on the forward strand.
GTTTAGGATGGGGTTAAGCTGCGGCATTTCTAGGATCGTCTCGGGGAATCTCGTCGGCGGAAGGTCTTGATAAGAGCTTTGCAGAAAAGGCGCATGTGTGATTTGAAGCGAATCGTGATGTGGTGACATATTACTATATGGATGGAGTGGATGAAAAGCGGGAAAAGGAATGTGAGTCGACGGTGAGAAAATATTTTGTCTGTTAAAACTGTAGCCTAGTTTCTGTAACGCTAGTTGATGCTGTGAAGTTATGACGGGTCGTGGCGCTCGTTCGTGTTGCACTGCTGCAAAGAAAATTACCTAAAGATAGACTTAATTCTTATTTTCTTCAACTATGCTTTTAATTGATAGTAAGTGATCAAACTATATTTAGTAAATATGTCTATACATACAGGATAACAGAATGAATTCAAAGTCATTGACATCCTTTCTACTGGTCGCATACAAAAAGTTGCTCATATTCAAGAGTAGGTACTTTCGCCAGTAGACGGGATGCCAATTATTTTGAATTCACCCTGTATCGTAAGTATATAAAATTGGACGCTGCTGTTGACTGATTGGTAAGTATAACAACGGCGAGACGTAACCACAGATCGTAGAAACTTGAAATTTAACAGAGAAGCGTAAGTGAGCTCTAATAAAGGAAGTTTGGAAATGGGACATGGATGAAAAGTGAAATTTACGTAGGCTAAGCCGAGGACGAAAAAGCTAGTATAATATATTTTTGAATAGAGGCAAAGAGGTTGAAAGTTCAAACGCCAAAGCACTTTCGAAAAAAAAAAAGCCGAAACAATTCTATTGCATGTGAAAATCCGCACGTGCGGATCACAATACGGAAGATATCGTCGGCTAAAATTACAAGTGTTCGGGGAACGACACTATCACATTAAGAAGAAAAGAGTGTGACGCAGTGGATGGCGTTGAGGCGCAATCAATTTGATATGTAAATAAAGTCGGGTGCGAACACCGGGTGTCGGCGACAGCAGCGCCACCCAAATGTTTGTTCACCGGCATCCCTAACTTTGAGGGTCAAGATTTTTCACTTTATAATAACTCTGGGGATTGTAACTTCACCCGTGTGATTTTCTTAAAGTTATGATACAAACGAGCTAAGAATTTAATTTGACGTTATTTCTGTAGTATTGAATTTTATATCAAACACTTTCTTCTTTTTATCACACGCAGAAACCCGAAAATATTATTCAAATTTCTATGATACATAATAGATAATACTATTACTACTTAACAAATTATATTAGACAATGTGTAACCCAGAAAGTAAGTAAATGTCGTAAATGTTGAACTCACCACCTTTTGTCTATTTTCCTTGGTTTTCCATATATTGTACTTAAATGTTTATGATTTTCCATTTATTACTTGACACTCAGTTCAGTCACTTTTTAATAGACTTAATTTGAAATGAAGTGAATTCTTAGCTCGTTTGTAATCAAACTGCTTCGTTTTGGTGTACATGATACCTATGAACTATGGTACCTATGCAAGAGGTGTAAGACCTGACTATTTACGGGAGAAGCCAGGGGTGAGGTGTAGGGGGGGAGGCGTACCCCCGGCCCCTCATTCTTTCTCACTCACCACTTACTGACACTTGTCTACCGCAAATACTCGAGATGTTTCCTAATGGAAAATACATGCTGCGAACGACGACGCCTGGATAAATACTTTATTGAGACAAGTGCTTGGCCCTGTTGCCATTCATTGCAATACCAATACCTCATAATATGGCATTAAAATATGGTCATACTGCATTTTTCAAACAGAATTTATAATACCTTATACCTAGATACGTATTAAAATAAAGTTTGAGAATGTGTGTAGCGTAAATTTAGAAGGTCTACGCGCGCGCGACGACCTTACTAAACTAAAATAAATCCGGCCGAGGATATATATATATATAATCAAGACGGTTGATCACTGGCCATAAAAACATATCGACGTTTCATTCCATGTAATAACACCGACAAGAAGAAATAAAAAAATAATTACCATCTTTCTTCATGTTGACGCTCAAGCACTTGGAGAAGCGACACGCCTGGCACTGGTTGCGGCGCGTGACGTCCACTACGCAGCGGCCGTTTTCTTTACACACGTAGTCCAAGTTGCTGTAGACATTTTAAAAGTTTTAAATCAACGGATTATTTTCAGTACCTATCAATATCTGGCGAAATAAAGTACGTTCAATTCAGCATTCACAATTTCAAGAAAAAAATTCAATTCTAATTTTTTACTAGGTAAAATACTCTTTGGAATATTAAAAAATCTCTTGCAGCTTATTGGGTTGCGTAATATTGCTACGACCTACGAAATTCTCGTAGCTTGCTACGACGTCTTCATAGGATGAAATTCTTTCACTACAAATCTTTTCCTAATTGCGTAGCACCTTCGTATACGCTACGCGTGTACGTGTAGCTTCGTAGCCGTAGAGTGCACAGCACTAGCTACGCAATTAGCTTCGTAGCCGTAATCGCCGAGTCTCGTAGAAATAGCTTGCTTGACGTTTGGGACGTTAACGATTACTAACTTTTTGAATGGTGTGTAAAAATGTATATAATAAAACAGTAAAAATATTTTGTCTATACATTTAGTATTTTTGACTGAAATGGATAGAGGGACACTTAAAAAGAATAATCCATAGCAAAAAATTTTTTTTTTATTTTTTGTCTGTCTATGTATGATCACGGTAATCACCGAAAGTACTGAACCGATTTACTTAAAACTTTTACCAATTGCTTTGTTTTAACTCAGCAAAACATTTACAGTTGGTTTCATCAAAATCGGTTCATTAAAAAAAAGTTATCCTCATTGGAATGATGTCAAGGCATGCGTTACGCGGACGAAGTCGCGGGCAACAGCTATTATAATATAAATATGTAATCATAAATTCTTAATATATTTTCTTAAATAGTACTAAAAAAAATATTTTTTACGCTGGAAAACGATTCTTCAATTAATCAATATTAGATCGTGCCCGGCGCGGTGGTCAAGGTAGTAAATTTTTAAATTATAATTTCCAAGCAACGAGTAATGCAGTGCCGCCTAAGGTTCAAATGATTGAAGAGGAAATGAGAGCGGTGGTTCTTGGGATCGAAAGGTCTCTGTTACATACCAAGACTTATGTAGATTGGTAGTTTTCAAAGATTACCACTTTGAGATAACCAACACTCCATTTCACATAATATATCTGATAAATCATGAAACTCATGATTTATCAGATATATTTGAAATGGAGAAGGCAAAGGCATGAATATTGCCAAGAATGTCTTTGCGTCGTTACATTCCACGCACTACCTACACTGACTATTTTATAGCATAGCTCTTATAAATAGGAAAGTACTCCACGCTGTCTCGAACAATCAAAGTACTGAATGAGGTAGCGACTTCACGCTTTATCTACTAAACCATTTTTCCTAAAATTTTGCATACACATAGTTATAAGTACTGAGAAGAACATAGATACCTTTCAACCTGTGAAAAAGCACATTTCCCGTGGGCACTAAAGAAATAAAGAAAGGAAGAAGAAGAAGGGATAATGTAACTCACCGGCGGATGCTCCTCTTGAAGAAGCCCCGGCAGCCGTCGCAGGACGGCACGCCGTAGTGTTTGCCCGAGGCTTTGTCTCCGCAGACGCGGCACAGCGACTCTGGCTTGCTCCCGCTGCCCTCCATTGCTTCTCTCTATTCTATGTAGATATCCCTACATCAGGAATGAGTACATTATCCAAGTATTCCGATTGTACGGTCTGTATTCACAGCAGCGCTTAGATAACTTTTGATGAATTAGGTGTCCGTCCATATTTCCATATTTAAGTTTACATTACTGCAGATGTTCAAGGATTCAAGGACTTTTATTCGAGGGAGAAATGAAAGAAGAAAATTCTATTGATATTCTATTGCTGCTGTAGTCTGATGTCAGTAGCTGAGCGCAAGTGATGAAGTGGACAAAGATAATATCACTGACCTCTTAATACATAATAATAAATACCTACCTGTACTCGAATTTAGCTGCGTAAGTAATGATTTTCAAATAGCATTATACTTTCTTATTTTTTGGGGTGCAAGGTTTTCCAAATCTATCCATGCATCCAGTTGAAAGATAACAGTAAACTGAACAATGTGCATATAATAACACAACTGACAAATAGCAGTCACTCAGGCCCTTTCGTAATAATCAAATAATGCGCTTGTTAAAGGTAGATTATTCGTGTAGAAAAATATGCGCATAGGGAATGTTTTCGCACACAATGGCTCAATCAATTTATCCGTAGGCCGAGCACCCTTAATGTGGAAATTGAAAGGATATCGTCGCGTCATCGGCGGTCGCATTAATAACCGATTGATTATTCAAATTGGCGATGACGACATTCTTACGTATAAAATATGGAAAACTGACTTCCCCACGCCTTTTTTATTACAATAATATGCGCCCGCTCTCCGGCATGTGGATGTGGATGAGGATTTGATAGACAGCGTGACTGATGCTGTTATTTTACTGAGAGACGGGCTCAATTCTAATAAAACTGTCGAACTATACAACGCCCATCCTTTTACCTCGGAAGATACTGAATAGTTAACTAATAGATAACTGAATAGTACTAACTGATTTAGTTATTATATTAATTATCATATTGACCAATTGAATCAAAATGTAAATGGGTAAATCATTGTATCCGTATACCAAATTTGTGCTGTTTTGGCGTTAGGTATTGTGTCCACATCCTTGCTTTCGCATATAATATTTAGGATTGCATGCCTAGCTACTGTTTTTTTTCGATCACTGATGCCTACAATCATTTATATTTTAATGAGGCATGTCCACAAATCCATCGCTGCATATGTTTGTGTTATCAGTGGATTCAATCGGCAATCAGTCAATAATTTTTGTGTCATAACTTGCAATTAGACTGCGATAGACTGGTATAATTTCACTCTATAGCAGTAGGAACACAATCTTCCCTTGTTTCACCGACAACCGATGTGGAGATTCCCACGGACTCGTGTTGGGGGAGTGATTACCACTTGAAGTCACTATTTAATGAGGTGAACGTATATAGGTATCTATAGGCTTTTGCTACAAATTCCTGAAGTATATGATGTAAGCTAATGATTTTATCAATGTAACTATAAAAATATTCAAAAATCTGTTCTTAATATAATGACTTATTGTCTTCGACGAGTTAATTACAATCGTATCGATTCTTTACTTTACGATAAGTTAACGTAACTATATTTTATAACAACAAACACAATTTTCATTTTAACTTGTCACAATAAATTGTCTTTTTATACTGATTTCTGTTTACGTACTGTGTGTGGTACGTAGGTAAGGTGTAAACTTGTGCGGTCTATCTATAGGTTTACCATTAAAGAAATTACTATAGTCACTTCATGTTCAAATTAGTAACTGGTACTTAATGGATGTGGTGCCTAAAGAGCAGTCAGCCGTACGTTTTTACTTTTAAATGGCAAAAAGACAATTTTATACGGTACAACTGGTGGGTTTAATTCATGATTGTTATCGTATCGACCATTAATCATTAATGACAGTCGGTAAACGCGAACATGTTTTCGTAATTGTGGCGTGGCGCGCACGTAACACAATTACACCGTATGTGCGCTGTCGGGTAACGGCAAGGGTGCCGAATCGCTAATTAGCTATTTATAATATCAATCACAGATCTGTTACGACATACGTTTTAATTATGGTGTTAATAAGTCAACGAGAGTAATATTGTTTCGGTTAACTTTGAACCAACGAATGCACGCGCTGTTTTTGCACATCTTTTGCCTCTGAAGTTATTACACGCTAGAAATAGAAAAGAACAGACGGTTAAGACATAAACTTTGATTATCGTGTTAATCATAGTAGTACCTTATTTTAATAATTATACACATTTGGACACAATCGTATTACGGCCATTTAGGAGTTGAAATATAAGTACTACTTTTTCGTCCGGTTGCAAAATTCTTTTACTAATATTTTAACTGAATTTAATCATTTTAATAAACACTGAAAGACACTTTGGGAAAACTTGATCATGTGTAAACCTAGACTAGGTAGGGCCGGGGAAAACCACGGTCGTATCGAGTACTAATAAGTAAATATGACTGTACATAGTTAAATGGTGTTATTATGAAGCCAAGCACGGGAATTTTACACATTTGGAAATCATAACGCCATGTCTCTTTTGGGCAAGTAGGTACCTATTGAACTTACCCGCAAGAATCGTAGTAACGGAAGAGTTGAAAGTATAAGATATACTTCTTTTTTGTCCAGTTGAGAAATTCTTTTACTTATATTTTAACTGAATTTAATCAATTTAATTTAATTATAATCTAAACCCATAAATAAATATTAGGAAAACTTTATTGTGTGTAAACATAGTAGTAATAATTTGTACAGCCGGGGATAACCGCGGTCATGTCGAGTACTTATAAGTAAACATGACTGGATAGTTAAATGGTGTTATTATGAAGCCATGCACCCAGGGGTTGCGTGACTTTTGCCAGAGGGCAGCCAGTGGCATATGACATTTGAACCGAGTGCCCCGCCGCCCAATCGGGCGGCAGCGGCACAGATTTATTTATAAGGCAAATGAAGTACAACATTGTAATGAGAGTACGTATAGGATGACGTACGTCCATCTTTATGTCTAGACCCTTTTTCTCAGCATTTTGTGGATGTATGAAGCTGAAATCTATATAAGATACTTTAGATTTAGATATTCTTCATAGTAAACTTGGTTGCTGAAGCTGCAAGACCGTCGCAAAATCAACGCACTTGAAATGTGGGTGCTGGAGACGGTTACTGAAGATCCCGTGGACCGCTTTCCGCACTAATATCTCAACTTAAGAAAGACTTTCGTCGACTGTGCAGTTACGAATACTTAAGTTTTTTGGGCACGTTTTTAGAAGAGTCTTCGATGGAGAGACTTGTAGTAATTTTTGAAACCAGATCAGGAGAATCCACTTTGGCCTGAGCAATCTTTACAAGTTGCACCTGCGACTTCTCGTCGTACGGCCATAGGAAGGAAATGATACTTCTTGCAACGCTCGTAATATCCTGATACCACATTTTTACATTTGTACTGTAAGTATCTGAGTAACTTACGCTGTATGGATTCTATTCTATTAATATATACATCATACTGTGGATTCCATACACATGAACAATACTCTAATATACTACGTACATATGCACAATACAAAATTTTAACTAATTTTATATTAGAGAATCAATTCTCTAATATAAAATTAGTTAAAATTTTCGTTTCGTAAGTTTTTTTTGTTCTCAAGAACAAGAACGAATAATAAAACCAAGCGATTTTTGTGCTCTTTTAACTATCTGATCTCTGTGCATCTCATAGGTCAATAATCTTGCAAAGTCCGATTTTGCCGACGCGACTGATCTCTTGTCCTCCTAAGTCATATTTAAATTGTAAAGGCTCATATTTTCTAGTAAAAGCGATGACATAGCATTTAGAAATATTTAGTCAAGTTTGTTATGTTTGCAGTATTCTACAACTCTATTAAGATCTTGTTATAATAAGAAACAATCTTGGAGACTTGTAACCTTTTTAAAGATCTTCATGTCATCTGCATTCTGCATATAATCAAAATTTTGAATTAATAAAACAATAAGTAGTTAATGTCATTAATGAAGACGTTGAACAATAATGGCCCGAGAATTGATCCTTGCGGCACGCCTGAAGGGACAAAAATCCACTTGGATAAATAACCATTTACCGCTACAGCCTGTGACCTATTCTGTATATACGAGGAGAACCACCGGAATAAGTTCCCATGGATTCCAGACGAAGCAAGCTTTAAAACCAGAATGTGAATTTAGTATTATAAATTTGCTCTTGTTGCAGTATGAATCTGTAGGAATCTTTTAGCACACGGACTTCCGCGCGCTGAACGGAAGCCCGGAACTCTGGCAAAGAAAAAATACACTGTCTATGGTAGGTTTAGGGATCAAACGGCAAAAGCGTAAGATGTACCTATACCACAGATTATATAATACTAGGTCATGGAAGTAGTAAGTACGTTGTACAAAGTACTTATTACTTCCATGTACTAGGTTGATCAATAAGTTTTAGGAAATGCAATGAAACTAGCGACGTGCCGCCGAGAATTTCTCGGTTTCCGAAAATTTCCAAAACTTTCCAGAAATTTTCGGGAACGTTTTCTCCCTTTTTTGCGAAAGTCACTATTTCACGGTGTTTCAAAGTTTTTATGAAAATAATAAGACTTTTTGCCGCGAATGGAATCGCGGGCAACAGCTAGTACTAAAATATTTTTCTCTGAAACATTCTCAGGAAAAAAATTCCTAGGAATGAAATTATCAAAAAATTTCTTGTAAATTCTCTCGGGAATGAAATTCTCAAGAAAATTCTTGGGATTCTTTTGTAAATTCTTGAGTAAATTTCCCCGGAGTATGGAAAATATGCATTTCTGATCTTCCGATTTCCTTGAAAATTTTAGTGATTGTCAATCTTCTTATTTTAAAGACGGCTGCAAAAAGAAAATTCCCCATTTTTAAATATTTCAGGTACTTTTCCAACAATTTCCGTTTTAGGGAATATTTCCGAGAACGTTTCCTGACAGTTTCTAAAAATTCTCGAAAATAGGGTATTTTACACTATGTAAGAAAAAATATAAAAATATTTGTTCATAATAGATTTCGAAAAAAGTAAATAAGAAACGTCGATATTTATTCATAAAATTGCAATTTTAATTTTATAATTCCATTTTAAAAATCGTCTTTTCTAGTCTGTTTTTCAAATGTCTAAAACGCCATTCGCCATGTTGGATCCCGCCGTGACGTCATTCCGATAGTAAACAATCTACTGAAAATAAGTTGTGCGCTGTTATTTTGATAAATTTACGAGTTATTAACACGTTTGTAGACTTCTAGCCTTTATTTCACTATGGAAGACGGTTTTGTGAAAGCAGAAAGTACAAATCTGCCAATGGTTAATACTTTAAGTATTTCTCATTTTTACATCACTTGGCACTTGAATCCATAATTTTTGTGGCGTTTTTACACTTGTATTTTTGCATTCAGGCACAAGACACCAATGATAACTCATTATTTTCACGAATCTTATTACTTGGTCTTTCGCAGTCGTATTGTTTACTAACCGAGTGACGTCACGAGATGAAAAAGCATGGCGGCTAGCGTTTCCGCGCGAAAATTCAAAATCATAAATAAAAAACAGATTTTAAGGCGATTTTCGGTTTTAAAAAAATTACAAAATTTCTACTAGTTCATTACGATCTCAGGATTAATTTAAAACAGTTTTTAAAAAATGGTGTAAATACCCTATTACGGAAAGGGCACATCACTAAATGAAAATCTATTGTACCTAATGTACACCTCATGGAAATAAAGTCTGACATTTCAAATCAAACTGACATTGAAATTTCGAATTCTTAATTTTCGGCCAGTGAAAAAAGAGTTTTCATTAAAGAAAATAGGTGTAAGTATCTAAATAGGAGCACTAAAAATTGTAATATATTTTTTTTTCAAAAAAAAAAGAAACCGACTTCCATCATAAAACTTAAAATCATGAAATAACAAAATAGGCAGACTTATCAAAATGATAAATGTATTGGCATGCTACCTACTGAATGAGGGTGCCAAACATTATTTTGTTCAGTGCCAAATCAAAAATTAAATAATCTGAATTAACATTTGAATCATGTATAATATAAAATGTCTAACTAAACAACTACATAACACTCTTGCTCCTGCACCTCATTCAGTAGGTAGCATGCCAACCTATTTTGTTATTTCATGATTTTAAGTTCTATTATGGAAGGAAGTCGGTTCCTTTTTTGAAAATTTTATTTATTAGCTAATACACCTTGAATTAACTCACATTCACAAGTTGGTGCTTTTTCAGGTGAGCAGAAAGGTAAAAATCAATAGGGGCTAGTCCAGAGAATATGGTGGGTGCTGCATCAATTTAAAACCAGCAGATCGGATGGCAGCGCCTGCGACATCAGATCGATGGGCAAGCGCATTATCGTGATGAAAATACATTCCAGCACGCAATTTTCCTCGACGTTAACTTTTTAGTTCTTCGCGTAGTTTTTTCAACAATGATGCGTAAAATTCTTCGGTTACTGTCTTTCCTTTACTTAAATAGTCAATCATTAATGTAGGTACCTTCCGTATTCCAGAAAACAGTTGCCATTATGTGGCCAGTGGTCGTTTTGGACGCCCGGAGCATGGGTCGTCATTGAAGGCAGCTCTACCACGTTTAAATTCAGCACCAGTATGCCACTTTTTTTTTAGAATATTTATCTAAAAAAAAGTCTGCCCAAGTAGACTGCAGTTCTTCAAAAACACCTTTTGTAGAAAAAAAAAGTGAGACAAAATATTTAATAACAGCACGAAACTCGAATTTATGCATTTTGCATACGAGTGAAATTCCCCCAAATGTGAAGTTTAAAGAAAAAAAAATTGGGTGAAAAAAATGATTTTGATTTAGTTTTTTCTGGCCTTCGCTACTAAGGAATTAAATTCGAAAAAAGTAGAACGCATTCCTATATCTCATTGTTAAGTGTCCTATTCCAAGAACTTATTGATCAACCTAGTAGGCCTGGCAAAAGTGTATCATCTAGGTGAATGGATCATTTGTATCTGCATCAGTACAAAGATTCGTATCAGTGGAACGTATCATTATCATTTGAATCACTGAACGAACGAAACTCAAGTATCTAGAGCAGAAATTAAATTGCTTGCGCGAATCAATTAAATAACTCCCTAATTAGCTTTTAATTGACCTTTGTTAGTTTAATCATAAGTACATTTTTAATAAAAAAAATACATGATAGTAAAAATGTACACATTAGTTTTATAATTAAGCATTTAAATAAAATCCATTCCCCTTCATACTTTTCTCAGGCTTAGGATTGCAGTGAGTATATTACCTAAACCGAAAAGCTCGATCTCACTCTTTCGTGAAGTTTCGTGTCAGCAGATGCAGTGATTCGGTGATCGCGATTCGCATATAGGTACCTCAAATTGACCGAGATCCGAAAGAGCCGAATGAATGATACAGATACAATAGTATACATTCGAGATACGCTTCAGTGTATCACTTTGAAGAAACGACTCACTGAATCGACTCAGTAAAGAGTTACACACGTCTACAACCTAGTACTATTCGGAATAATCAACGCGCGAGTTTGACTCTCACTTGACCGGTTTTATATTTTATAACATATTTGCTCGTAAAGTGTCACTTATTTCACCAATTTCAATTGTATTGTATCTCATTTACGCACTTGTGCAAAACGTACGCTCCGTCTAAAAACGAACGATACTTTTTTAAATCTTAGCATATAGTTTTTATGTCAGACTAGCTATCTCCCGCGGCTTCGCCCGCGTGAATTTCCCACGGGAACCGTGCCTTTTCCTGGGATAAAAGGTACCCTATGTCCTCCGTACTTCCAGCTATGTGTATGCGAAATTTCAGGAAGATTGGTTCAGTAAATAAAGCGTGAAGAGGTAACAAACAAACAAACCAACAAAAAAAAAACTCACTTTCGCATTTATAATATTAGTTAGGATGAAACTTATTTTTTGTCCACAAGTGCACCCAAATTATCCGATCCAAAAATTATAATGTAATGCTAACTTAACCTTTAATGTTATAAATTCAATTATTATATTTACGAAAACATATAGGTACCTACGTGTGTTTCGCTCCCATGGAAATTTTGGGATAGAAAATTCGCTTTGTTCTGTTCCAGGTTTTAATTGTGTAACAAAATGTGGTAAGACCTCAGGGTGAGAAGTGGTTGAGTGAGTAGTGATTGAGTTACGGATATCCATCTTTTATATGTCGTAGTCGGATTGTATAATCCGCCGGCGCCAACATTACGGCTAGCCGTTTTACAAAACAGCGCCGTTTTGTAATACGGCGGTTTAACGATTAACCGGATTGAATACGGCTAAATGAAAATCCGCCGAAATGTATTCGGCACCATACGTTCTTTAATACGGCTAGCCGTAATGTAATATAGCGAGTCATTAGCCCCCACTTTGACAGTTTTTAGTTCTGATTTTTAACACTCTTAGTGCTGCCTGACGTAACAACAACGATGGCGTATAACTATGATAATAATACTTGGTTGCTAAAGAATACCGTAAAAAGAAAATCTGTTATCATTTTTTAGATAGATTCTCTCATAGATTTTCATTTAAACATAGTTTTATTTTGTAAGTATAGTCACCCTACATTCTAAATACTTAGTAGGTAGTACGATGCAGCTTAACATGGGCCGCCATATTGGAGAACGTATCGCAGTGACAATCCAGCTAATCGTTGAACCGCCGTATTACAAAATGGCGCTGTTTTGTAAAACGGCTAGCCGTAATGTAATACGGCGGATTATACAATCCGACTGCGACATATACACTAATATTATAAAAAGGAAAGAGACTTAATGTTGTGAATATTTGTAACGAATAAACTGTAAAACTACTAGACCGATATCAAAATAGTAGATTGTGAAGCTAGGTTCGAATGCAATGCATACGAGGTAAACACCTCGTTGGAAACTAAAAAATATGTATTTTTTAAATCTTTATTGACAACTAGCTTTCGCCCGCGGCTTCGCCCGCTTGAATTTCCCACGGGAACCGTGCTTTTTCCAGAGATAAAAGGTACCCTATGTCCTTCTCCGTACTTCTAACTATGTGTATGCAAAATTTAGGATAACCGAGACTTTGTATTTAGATAAATCTAAATAAGTATTTTTGATTTGAGTAACGAAAAATGGCATGATGCGTCGTGCCACAATATTCATTTGTTTTTCATCTGTCGGGTGTCCCGTGACGGCTTTTTTTCTATATCGATTCAGGGGTTTGTCTTTTTATAGGTATGTGATCGAGGGGTTTGTTGGGGAATTCTTAATAATTTTATATAATCCTTTTCAGTCAGGTTGGTACACTGGTATCATTTTTTCTTCCAATAAGGTTCATTATTTATTTTTCATATTTACTAGTGGGTAGTATTTAATCGAGTGACTGTAAATTAAAATTTTAAGTAACAAAAATACTAAATTAACGTTACAGTATTGCTAAGTGGGCGACTGACCACGGACGGCGAGAAATCAACAGAACAGCAACTTACAAACATTAATTTGAGTTACTGAAAATACAAAATGAGAAGCTTCAAAACATTTGAGCGACCTAATATATATTTGAGTATCAACACTACGTCCTTCATTTTTTTCAATATTTCATCAAGTACTAAATTATAATGAGCGGCATTTTATCTTAAATGAAATGTTTCAAATAGAATTAAAACTTTAAAAAATCTTTCATGAGCAGAGTATTATGAGCTAACATTATTTTAAAACAATGTATTCGTAAAAAATCAAATGAATTGTTTTTACTTCAATCAAAATTTAACATCGATAAAAATATTAGGAAGGATAGGAACGATGATTCATTGTTACTGGTAAATAAGTGCTGGCTTGGACTTAGCGGGACGGCCTCGTTTTCGTTTTTGCCCAATGGGTATCATTTTTGTTTCCAGAGGTGGTGTTGTAAGTTTAAGACGAATTGCTAGATCCAAAACATGTTTGCAAATGTATGGATTCGTCACCCCGCCCCCATTCGATTCCCGCGCAACACGGAATCTGTAGTTTTCATTAAATTATCGTATCAAAATAAAAAACATTAAACCTCAAATAGTATATAAGTAACCAATAATCATTAATATAGCAGCTTACAAAACGTTTCTCAAAGTGAACTTTTTAGTTGTTCGTTATGTTAAACCTCAATTGGAAAAACCATCTATTAACTTAATATTAAAGTAATCCTCTCTGTATTTCTAGTCGCTCACTTAGTAATTAAGTCGCACGGTTAGAAATTTTATATATGAAATGGATTAATCACAAACCACTTTTTGTAAGCTCGTTTTGGATTTAATTATAAGTACTTTAGTTAATTTTTCGGTTACTCAAATTCATACCGTTCAAGTTATTAAAATAGTATCGCAACATGTGTCGCTAAGTTTTTTTTTATTCGATCGTTTTATTATTCCCCGTTCCTTTTTTATTTTTAATGCGGAGTAATCCAGACTTCAGAAAACATACCTCTGTGAGTTTTATTTTTATTAATTTAAAAACTTTATTTCACATATTACAAAAAATATGTACAAATCGTGGGCTTAACGCCATATGGCATTATCTTCCAGGAGTTAACCATTAGACAAAACAGAGAGTAGAAACCATTCTACTCTCTGTTCTACTAAGCCTGAATCATTTGAAAGAAACAAAAGAAAAACTTGGTCATTTTTAAGTGTTAAAATTTTTAAGTCACAATTCTGCGTGTAGATAAACACAAAATAGCGAATAAAATTTTTACAATACGATAAAGTAAATGCTTGCTTACCTTTAGTTATATATAGTTTAACGCGGACACAAATCACTGTAATCACTTTACACCACACCAAAATGGTATAACTGTCATCGGGGTTGCAAGGGGCGGCCGTGCAGCCTGGGGGTGGATATGTTCGCGAGGCGGGGCAAGGATCCACCCTTCAGCAAGCAGCCATTTCATTGGCCCGCTCGGTGGGCGTGTACATACACTTATTCCTTTAATACTGCTTTCATAACTAATTCAGGAAGCCAGTAGTTGTTATTATACAATCTCACATTCTCAGAAATTATAATGGGCGACTACCTAAAAAGGCTAGCAAGGGCTAGCCTTTTATACACAACTCTGATCTGCTAATACTTTAAAAATGATTCAAATAACTTTAAAAATTTAACGTTCTCTTCCTACCGTTAGTTTAAAAAAATATTTACTACATTTGCCTACGAATTTTTTTCTTAGAGAAGAAGATATGTAGATTTTTAAGCATAGCTGAGAACTATGTCGACGAAAGACAAATACTTTCAAAAAGCATCCATTTGGAGGCACAGATTGACACAAATGTTTAAATTATAAAATCTTTATCTTTTTTTTGGGAGTTTAAAAATAAGTTTGAAAACGGACTGGTCAATATTGTAGGTACGTACCAGCAAACTTTGCATCTACCGGACGTCATGAATTAACTTAAAATATAGGCATCAAATTCAAACATATACAACAGATTAGATACGCCGGTAGCCAGGTGCGGTCCGGCCGTGCCGCGTTTATGTAAACCCGTCCAGTATTCAGAACCTTCATACATCTGAGCTGCGGGAGCATTTAAGCGAAGAAACGCTAAGCTTTGATGGCTTAAATGCTACCCTGATTTCAGTTCTGTAATGCGGGAGGGATTACAGAAGCAAAATAAGGATGCATATATGAAAAACCTTCCAGTATTTAGAACCCCTGTACTTCTGAGCTAGAGTTATAGATATTAATTAAAATTTAACAGAAAATGCTCGATAAGAGCCATTAGAAATTATTACGAAATAAAATTAAATTGAATTAAGTATATAACTTACGACAAAATAATTATTTATCTTAACAACACATAATTATAATATAATGGATAATTAATTCAAAGATGTGATTATAAAAAACCGGCCAAGTACGAGTTGAACTCGCGCGGAGAGGGTTCCGTACAATGCCAATTCTTATAGGTTTTCCTGTAATCTACAAGCAATGAACTATATATATTTTGTGTTTTCTTTTTCAAAATTTAGTAGTTTCGGAGATCAGGGGTGGTAAATTTTCGTCTACTTTTATGAATAAAATCAAAACTATTTATTTTACAATCTCTCTCAGCCGAAAGACGTCCACTGCTGGACAAAGGCCTCCCCCAAGGATCTTCACAACGACCAGTCCTGCGCTGCCCGCATCCATGCGCATCCCGCGACCTTCACCAGGTCGTCGGTCCACCGAGTGGGAGGCCTGCCAACACTACGTTTTTCGGTTCGTGGTCGCCACTCGAGAACTTTTCTGCCCCAACGGCTATCTGTTCTACGAGCTATGTGCCCCGCCCACTGCCACTTAAATTTCGCGATTTTGCGGGCTATGTCGGTTATTTTAGTTCTCCTACGGATCTCCTCATTTCTGATTCGATCACGCAGGGAAACTCCGAGCATAGCGCGCTTCATCGCCCTTTGGGTGACCTTGAGCCTTCTTAAGAGGCCCATAGTAAGCGACCACGTCTCTGTTCCGTATGTCATTACTGGCAACACACACTGGTCAAAGACCTATTTTACAATAATAACAAAAATATATTTGAGGTCCTCATAACGATTTCGTTTGATATATGTATAACACAGTAAGGTTTGCATACCTTTTTTTTATTCCCATTGGGGGACCAAACAAAAATGAACTTTATTAAAAAAAAAAACTTTGCACATGTTTGGGTCACAGGATTACGCCATCCTACCAAATTTCATCTAAATTCTAGTCGTTTCGGAGAAAATTACTTTGACAGATGGACGGACAGATAGACAGACGCGCGTTTAGGTAAACCCTTCCAGTATTCAGAACCGAATTTAAGCGATGAAACGCCTGTTTTGGTGGCTTAAATGCTACCCTGATTTCAGTTCTGTAATGAGGGAGGGATTACAGAAGCAAAATAAGGATGCATATATGAAAACCCTTCCAGTATTCAGAACCCCAGTACTTCTGAGCTAGAATTAAAGATATGGATTAAAATTTAACAGAAAATGCTCGATATGAGCTATTAGAAATTATTAGTAAACAAAAATAAATCGAATTAAGTATATAAACTTATGATAAAATAATTATTTATTTTTTCAAAACTTAATTATTGTTTGGATGAATGTTACGCAATCACGCAAAAACTACTGATTTGGCCAAAATATTGCAAAAAGAAAATCATATATTTTTTATTTATTGGATTAACAATAGGATACTT
Organism: Ephestia elutella; assembly: GCA_018467065.1. Classification (NCBI taxonomy): domain Eukaryota; kingdom Metazoa; phylum Arthropoda; class Insecta; order Lepidoptera; family Pyralidae; genus Ephestia; species Ephestia elutella. Next base: position 10,693,400 of record CM031564.1, read on the forward strand.
TTTATCTCGGAAACCTGTTGCGTTTCTGTGGGATAGTCAAGAAACGAGTTAACGCAGACGAAGTCGCGGGCGAAAGATAGTAACCAATAACCTTCGTTGATAAATGGGCTAATGCTGAAACATAACAGTTCTTGAGATCAGTGCTAAAAGCTTTGGAGCTTCATAACATTATTATAAGTACACGAGCTTTTGTCCGCGACTTTGTCTGCTTTAACTCTTATTTTTATTATCCCACAGGAACTTGACATTTTTCCGAGATAAAAAGTATCCAATATGTTAATCCTGGTAATGAACTATCTATGTTCCAAATTTTATGCTGTCTCTGTCAAATCTGTTCAGCCGTTTTTGCATGATTGAGTAACAAACATTCGAACTGTCGGATTTATAATATTAGAATAAACCAATTAGACCAGCAAACTAACTATCGCCTGTAGAAGTAAACCAGCTATCGCCCGCGACTTCGTCTGCCTTAACTCATTTTTTATCTGTCTTTCTTGGCTCTTGCCGCTTGCGATCTGAGATCGGGGAGCATATCACAGAAAACCCTACCGCGTGACAGATCGCACCTACCGCTTGCGATCTGAGGTCAGGGAGCATAGTGTCGAAAGCCCTCCCGCGTGTCAAATCGCACCTACCTTTTATACTTTTTAGGGTTCTGAGTCGAGGAAGCATTTTTTATTACCAATTTTCAAATATTATACCGAAAACCATACCCGAATCCAGTTCGTTTGTGACTCTGAATAGCGGAATGGTTTACGGCAACTTTTTGTGAATTCTTGCTGATAAACCCTCACGCAGCTCAGATTTTCCAAAGTTCTGAATAATGATATCGCTCTCTCTTTCTTGGCACGTGCCGCTTGCTTTCTGAGATGGGGTAGTATATCACAAAAAAACCCTACCGCGTGACAGAGGGTACCTACCGCTTGCGATCTGAGGTCGGGGAGCATAGCGCAGCAAGCCCTCTCGCATGTCAGATCGCACCTACCTATTATATTTTTTTGGGTTCTGAGTAGAGGAAGCATTTTTTATTACGAATTTTCAAATATTATACCGAAAACCATACCCGAATCCAGATCGTTCGTAGCTCAGAATAGCGGAATGGTTTACGGCAACTTTTTGTGAATTCTTGCTTGTAAACCCTCCCGCAGCTCAGATTTTCCGAAGTTCTGAATACTGGAAGGGTTTACATATACGCGGCAGTGCCACCAATTTAATATGCTTATAGCTTTTAAATTATACATGCCGTGGGTGCACGGATAAACAGAAATTGCCCGTGAAACCACTGATGGGTGAACGATCACGGCCCACATATAAACTACAATTTTGTATAATAAAAATCTGCCATTACATTGTGGCCTTCTCGGCAGAAAATGTTACACTTTTCCTTCTTATGCCAAGAATATCACAACACCTAAAAATATTCAAATCAAACTAAAATAAGTTGATCGGAATCTATTTATTCCAGAGTCGCATTTTTATAAACAAAATGAACTAACTTATAGTTTTAATGTTACACAAAAGTGCATTACATGCCTTATTAGATGTTAACCGTAATATATCAATCTTATTTAACAAATAGTTGTTTCAACGTTAGTAAACTGATACTTACAGATTAAAACTACAAAGCTTAACTAATATGTGCTTTGGAAAAACTCTATACAATAAAAATAACAGACTCTTGTTGATACAATAATAAGTAATCACTTATATCTATCAAGGATCGTAAACAAACGGTGCAGTAAATATTTATTCCCATAAAATTTAAAGATTATTATGACATAAACAAATACAAGTACATAGTTTTAGTATCATTTATGTTTTATTGCTAATAATTAGACTTAAAATTATGCATATAACATTCAAAATTCGATCGGCCAAAATTAAAAAAATTACTCTGTTGTATCAATTAACACAGAAAAAGTTAATGTGGTCAGGATATTGTAAACATGTAGTCAAATGATAATGTTTCTTCCCCATATAATATGTTAATTTCTGTTTTTCATAAAAGACGTGCCATCATTTATCTGTTAACATTATTAGACTGTCTAAAAGTTACAATTTTCTAAGCTTTTATTTTATCCACAAATGGAACGAAGGCGCAAAAGTACGGATAAGTAAAGATAAATGTAATTGAAACTTTAGAACAAGAAACAAGCTAGACACGATCATTAGCTAACGATGACAATCTGCAGTAGTAAAAAAAACTGTATCGCAGATGTCAACGCCCACCACTTTGTTTCTTTCACATCAAAATTACCTAGTTTTTACAATTCATTATGTAATTAAATTTTCAACCAGAAAATACATGTGTTTTGATCATTAAACTTTTTCAATTATAAATATGTAAATGTATGTAAAAGTAATTAAAAAAACAATACTGAAAAATGTGCACGTGATCCCAAGATTGGGCCGTAATTGATGGTTTGGTCAAATTGCAAGATCAAATTCGCAACACGGAGATCTAACGTCGAACGAAAGTTCACAACGTATTCTCTAGAGTAGCAACTCTAAAATGGAACTGGGCGGGACACCTGTCAATAAGGAACGATGAAAGGTGGAGTAAGGCTGTAACAGTGGTATCCGAGAGACGGAAAGCGAAGCGTACGACATCCGGCTGCTAGGTGGACGATGTAAGGAGTATTGCTGGCAAGAACTGGATTGCGATGGCTCAGGATAGAGAAGGTTGGCGTTGGCATAGACAGAGGGAGGCATATACCCAGCAGTGGGTAGTAGAAAGCCGATGACGATGAAGGTTTGGTATTTTGAGTCTGATGCATGTAAGGTATGTTATTAGATTAATTCCCCTATCTGAATGAATTCTTCTACATCGTCGTATGATAAAGTATTCAGATTATTATTTGGAATAAATATGTATATTGTGTCTTAACAGATTAAAGGGTCAAAACATTAGAACGCAGCCAGGCCATAGCAGTCCTGAAGACACTTTCCGAGTTTAGAGTCACATCCCAGTTTTTGCCGTAAATGAGTTACAGTTCTCAAGGGTTAAGTTAAACAGAAGGTAGGGTCCAGGGACGCTACCCTATGGAACTCCTCCTCCAACTCCTCTGATATCTATACAATCTAATTTAGATATAAGTATGGGAACAGAGACATATCAAAGGCCTTCGATAGATCGAGAAAAAGGCCAGAAGTTTTTAATTTTATTTTTAATTTTTATATTACAATACTTGTCTTGGATTCACTGAAATGAAATTGAATATTAATAATGTGATTACGTAGTCTTTAAGAAAACGGAGATATTTAGGGGGTTTGGTCATTCAGTCATTTGGTAACCGTGTTTGAAGCATTATGGATTTCCTTCAAGACTTCTTATTTTACGTTACTAGTTGTTTAACAATGCACGCCATGCATAATGTGACCTTTTCGTTGTTAAAGAATTACAAAACTTGCGGATATAAAATCGAGCGCCAAGTGAATGCTCGAGCCAAATAGCGACTTCGATGAGGGTTTATGAGAATCGTAATTTTAAGTTCTAACAAATACTATTTTCACAAAATGGTTTTATATATCATTATGTATCTTCAAACATAAATAAATACACCACGGATTACATTGTTTGTAATAACCTGATATCTGACGTATAAATATGTAATACATTGCTTTTTATATACTATAAAGCGTAATATTCCTGACAATATGTTTATGTAAACCTACGTATGTGTAGAACTAAATGTAATATACATCGTGTCCAAGAAAATGGTTATAACCATTTTTCTGCAAAAAAATGCCTTACATTATGATAAAGAAAAGGCAGAGTTCCATGTATATTACATATAGTCTGATATATCCATAAGGGTAATTTCAGTCTAATGGAGACATCTCCAAATTTTAGAATAAACATTGCCCACTTAATTACTTTAACCTAAAGGCCTGTTTTTCCAGTTGCAAATGAACTTACTGATATATCCATAATTAATCTGGCAAATTCAAATTCACATTACATGTATTTTAGCAGATACACTCTACGCAAATCGTATAAATTTATCAGCAAGTGGTGCGACAGGCCCTATAACTTTTATTTACATTAGCGCACCTTTACTACATCATTCTGGTTGATATTGCAGTTAAATGTATACCAGGAAAATTTATAACGATCCTGAAAACTAAGCACGATATATGGACACTACAGAATAGATAATAATACATATCAAAACACAGTCCATAATAAAAATACAAGTGCCAAAGATATAGATAGTTCATAGTTTTGCACTATACATTAACAAAAAATACTTACAGGAAGCATTCCTTTCGTGCAGAGTTTTGAATTGCATCAAATAATGTTGAGAAAACTATACGTCCACGTGAATTATCTTTTTGTATTCCCCATGTTATGCGCGAACTGTATGGGATAGACTACTGCCACCCAAACGAATTATGAAAGATATTATTAATTACCAAATTAAAATTGATATAACACCAACAATAGCACTCCCATGTGGTATAAGTAATTGGTAATTATATTATGTTTGTACTATATTACCTACTGTATTTAAAATATTAAATACTAAGTGACAATACCGATTCAATAATATTTTTTCACAATGGCGCTAGTGTGACGGTAGTCTGCGCCTTGAAAATAGTATAAATATAATATTTTAGTAGATACATCGACTAGTACTCAATCATGTGATTAATGTATTATTACATAAATTAATATTCGATACAGCAAACGCCCGTGAATAGAATTTTAATGAAGACCTCATATTATATTATATTTAATGCATCAATTTATTAAAAGACAGCAGGCACAATAGAAAAATGTAAACAATGTAAAAATAGCTAAAAATTCGTCAATTCAATATCAATAGTAAATCGAAGCATACTATAGACCTACGTACACCAAAACATACAAAGCAAATGTGAAAGATTTCATAGCTTTTAGTACCTAGAGCAGTTGATGACACTCGCAAAAAAATATTATTTTGTCTTAACCTCTAAAAGCCTCTTTGATATAAACGTGAATATTTCAGCCACTTATTTTAAATTCTACATAATATACAACTCATGATATCAATGTATTGCTTTCGCTATAATCCCGGGACACGGCCATCAAACATTGGGCCCAAATATTGTTATCGAAAGATTACAGACAACGTTATAACATACTACAGTGTACAGGTTGTTACATCGCCGACTTAGACAACAAAGCTTAACTCACTTGTTATGAAGTAAAAATTCTAAGATACCTTATGTTCGAATTTGTACAGGTTTCATTTTAATGTTATTTTACCCTGGGCTGCGAGAATCACTAGATACAGCGAGCCAGTTTGTGAATGACCAACAGCGGAATTGGCTGACGAACATACCTATGCTACGACAAAGCTAATTATCAACTTTATAAAGCTAGACAACAATATAGTAACATTTCATAATTGAAGATGTATAAAAGCCTGATTGATACACGATTCTAATTATTAGCTTTATTATTATTAATTATGCTATATTGGCAAGAATTCTATTTGTACTCATGTGCGTATATAGTGTGTCAATAAATTTGAAAAAAATGTAAACCAATGCTTTCAACAAACGTTCAACCAAAATCAATTCCTGAAAATTAGGATGGAAAAACCTCTCTGTTAACCGAAATCTTGATATGTGTGTAAAATAGTATAGTTATACATACTGATATTACCTATATTATTGTTTATATATCACCAGTACACACAATTACCGTCAAAAATTTACGTTACTTTTTTGCATGTTTTAAAGCTACAAAATCTAAATGAGTGGCAAGTAAAATAGACGAAAAATGGTTTGTGGGATATATTTTAATATTAATTGTTTGCATATCACAGTGTCAGCAGAAATGTATTCATAGCGGTCGTACAGTGACTTTAAGATTAACAGTAAAAAAATACTAGTTGTATTTGCTGTACAAACTTCAAACATCTATGTAAATAACATAATCATATGACACCATTGATTGGTTTGTAACGTCTGAATTCACCGCGGGTGAGATGTAAGTATATTTCAATAGCAAACCGAAGGAATTCATATGAATTATTATTCCTCAGTAACAAAGTAACTGGCTAACATTTTTACACGTCTTCTTGTTGCCTATCTGAAATATAATACAGATAATAACAAATCTGAGGGCCCTGCACGAGACCGTAGATAATAAGTACATGTTTTTCATACATCATGTAAACGTTTATTGATTTCAAACATCCAATATGAATTCGTATCTTTCTTCCTTGGTACATACACTGATGTAAGTAATAGGTATATCCAACGAACTAATATACCATAGAACTCTAACAACGCCAAAAAAATGGTTCCACGAAATATGAACCTAGGTGGGCGGGGCGAAATATAAATACCTCACTTCGTGGCGCAGCGAGTTCAACGGTTGTACTTATACCTAACGCATAAGTGTCAATTGTACGTATCATCGAGTAATTTCGCAAGTTTAATTAGCAAAAATATGCCATCGCGTGTCGTAAAGTGGTGTAGAAATCACACAGATATGAAGAACAGCGGAATTACCTTTCTTTCTTTTGCCGAGACTTCAAACGCCAAGCGGCTGGGCCGTTTGATTGAGCGGTAGCCGGCTGCCTGTGAATGTGTGAGTGTCTTGTTGTATTTAAGTACTTTTGTTTGCGTAAATGGAACCAAGATTTGAGCGTTCGTTGTATGAGAGTTACACTTCCATATTTATTTATAATTCAATGGGTATATCCTATACCTACTACGTAATCGCCAGGAAGACGTAGAGAATAAGATCATGATGTACTTATATTGTACGGTCTCGTGGCGCATAAGCAAGCCGATTGACATGATAACATGCTCCCTACCCACAACCAGCGGAGCCTAATAACAAGCGCGATCATACTTAAATTCGATATTTGAACTTTTAAATGAGTTAAGTGCCTATTGGTCTATTATGTATCTTATTATATTAGAACTTACTGATGTTATATTGTAAAGGTTTCGACTAAATGGGGCATTTTCGGACACCCAAATTTAAAAAAAATAGTTCCAGATTACTTCATAAGTGGCGCTTAGAGAAGGGCGAGATCATACAAAAAGCAAAAATGAACGCGATTGGCATTTTTTTAGATAAAACCTAAAAAGTATTAATATTGTGATTTGTGCAACTGTCAAACTGTTAGGTGATTTTTTCTCTGGTTGACAATAAACAGCGCACAATATAGTTGCAGCCATTATTACGACTCGGCGTTCAATAAAACTGCATCTGTTGAGACTTTTTATACTGATTTTTTTTTCTTAATTTAGCTGTCAGAATATCGCCCATTGCGGTCAAAATTGTACCCTTTGGATGTAAAACATATACTTGCGCGGCTTAGATGTAAAATCGACTCGTATGCCGTGACGGACTATGCTCATTCGTTTTACATCTGCCGGGCATCGCATTACGGCTAACTTTTTTTTCTTTGAAACCAATAACTTTGGTTTGAATGGTGTCAAGCATTATATTCAAACAGTTCATATTGAGTTCATAAAAATGAAAAAGGAAGTTCATCAAGACGTTATTACAAAGCCTTAATATTTATGTATATGGGGTCAATATAGCTAACATAACCTTAAAATTAAATAAACAATTATCAGATTTAGGGCTTCAGAAAAGTAATTAAATCTTTAAGAAATCAATCAGTGCATATTTTTATAATTAAAAAATAAATTTCATAAAAGTAGTTAGATAAAATCGGTGATATGTAGAGCTATTTCTATTCCATAGTTCGTCAATAAAATCAATGACAATATGTAACTAGAGATAAATAGTAAAATTAATTATATTATTATGTTAACGTGATTACTCATTATCATAAGACCAAAATACGCATGAGGATATTGCTTATCGTTAACTAATACAAAATTATTTTAATTTTTATAATACACCATCAACTGAAATTATATAAATTAAGATCTTTGGTTAAAAATATAAATTAATGAACTTGGTTAAAATGGGATTATTAAAAAAACGGTGTTTGACTTCAGTACTTTATAACTATTTCGGTAAAGAAAATGACAATATTTTTTTACAATGCAAGATATGAAATTGCTATATTGTGTTAAGATGCAGTGCTACGTCGCGAACCATATAGAACTCACCTAGTGGCCTGTTAACTTTCCCACGGCGGGATAAGAACGAACAAGAGTGCCCCTGAATGAGTAATAAGTATATTACACACCGCAGATCATACGTAAAATACCCCGCACTATAATAAAGTCTATAAATATGAATCAATGTGGTGACACATGTCATCAAGTAAAGCATCTCCTGCCGTTACAGTTATAAATCTATGTTTTATTACAAACACATACGTAAGAGTATGTATTACATTGCCATTTAAAGAAGTATAAAAATCTAAATATACACACTAACCACACAACCACAAAATAAATAATGTAAATACTTTAATTATCTATTATGTGACCAAAAAATAAGGTGTCGAATCGGCGTTTTGTCTTATTTATGGCCCCTAATACTTAAGGTAAATTATGTTGTACTTGCTATGATTGCTTAGGTTGCACTTAGCCTAATAAGCTGCAGAAAAAGAAATAGTCATCACCATCGAGGGGTTACATCTCGCTAATTATAGGTAAATACTACAACTTGGTCCTCCGCTGTAAGTTGTTATGTCAGTCACATCGTCCAACTATCCAATTGGGTTAATCGCACGCAGACCGCATCCCGCGAATTTACGGGAGGGTCAACCCCAACGGTGGTTTACCTTTAGCGATTTTCTTATTACTGGTGTTTAAAATTTTGGTAATATTTACTGGCGTAGAACAATTTTTTTTTTATTGAATAACACACACCGTTTTCCTAAAATATGTGTACACCATTAGCAGTACAAAAAAATAAGCCATGTTTGCTATACCAGTCTAGATGTCGGCAAGAAGCTCCGAATAGTAATGTGTAGCGCTCAAATAGTCGACCAGGCGACGTGGCAAGGGGAGGTTGCTGATAAGATCGCGCCGAACATATTTTAATATCACAAATCTGTAAAGATAAAAAAAATCCAAATAAGAAGTAGTTCAAGAGTACTATACAGATAAATTAACTGAAACAAATCATACGTTTAAGTTTAAATTATCGTTATAGTGAAACTGTCATTGACAACACCCCGTTTTTTAACATCCAAATACTAATATCCTATACGAAGTAGATCAAAAATTAAAAAAAAACAGTGTTTTTATTGAATTATCTTTACTTTTATTTATTTAATTTAAATTTATATTGTACACACCGTAACCAGATAGAAATTATTTATTAATTTTATCCGAAAGAAATGGTATATTTTTTTTTTATCTGCGAAAAGAACTCGAGAAACTGTATTTTTTTTATTCTTTACGATGTTGTCAAACAATTTACTAATTGTTCATTTTTAATAAATGGAAATATCATATAGAAGTTTTATTACGATAAGAATACAATAGAATACATTTAATTTATAATACTCATAGTCATAGGATTTTAGCTCAAATGTAGCTATATGTCCTAGTATATAGAGTTATGATACTAAAGGTAAAGCCAATTTTTTCCAAAATTACCTGCACATATGCTGTAAGCTCTGGACTCTCTTAAATCTTGAGACGGGATATAGTAGTTGGACCCGAACTGGCCCCAAAACAGGTCGTAGATTTAGGAAAAACAGGTAACGACCGCTCCGGGATGTTTCCACTGCATTCTCAATGAACTCTACTATTGTTTGCGCTTTGAACATCGTACAGCCGCCGAAGCAAAAGTTACCTATAAATGAAGAGATTTTTTTGGTACAAGCTTATAAGGGAAACATCTAAGTCCATGACAATTCAAACAAGCCCAAACACGATGGGGTTTCGTCGTTGTATTACAGAGTGTGCATATTCAAATATGATGACCGATTTGTGAATGCAATTGCGCAAAAAAAATTCAGCTCAAACAGACCCCAGTAAGTAGGTTTTTGACTAGCAAAATTTTATTACAGACAGACACTAATGTGACATATTTGTTTGCACATTTGCTGCTGGTCTGAATTATATAAAATTTAAAAAACAAAAATGTAACTACATATATAAAGATCTCAATCAGGCATGTCACAGCGGAGCCTCCTGGCACAGGCATCTTTGATAGCCTAAGAGAGACTCCAACACCTAGTTATAAGATCTGAATTTGGTAATGGAAAATAAATATTTTCGATTATCGAATCGAATCGATTGATCGAATAGATGATTTTTAACAAGCTTCGCCGCAGGGCTCTGCTCCCATAGAAATTTCAGGATAAAAAGTAAACTATGTATTATTCCCGGTTTCTATATCCAAGTACCAAATATCATCAAAATCCGTCCAGTAGTTTTTGCGTGAAAGAAACATCGATTTTTACAAACTTTCTTGTTTATAATATTAGTAGGATTGAAGTACTCACCCTGATCATGTTCTATCCTAACGTGCCTTAATCCATTTAGTTTGAACGTCAATGTGAAAATATAATGGTCATCATTGCTATCCCGCACTATGAATGATCCATCCGGCTCATTTGAAAGTATTTTTTCAGCAGCTTCTACCGAAATAGGTCCCCAATACCACCCATACTGAAATATTAAGAAACACGTGTGAGTGCTATGTATAATCGTATAGATAGCAAATGGCATTTTTTGTCTTATTACTTTGATTTCTATGACTGTACTGTAAATTTTAGTTGATACTGAAATGTTCTACAAATAATTTTATTAGTTTAAAATCTAGTTTGTACAATACAGTACAAGAATACTTTAATTGAACACAGGTAATAACATAGTACAGAACTATAAGATACATAAAGTAATGTAAAAATTCGGTAGGGGCTGTGTCGGTGGACACGGCCGTTGGTTTTAACGTGAAACGTCTATGTCAGCGAGTCGCTTTTAAAGAAGAAAAAAACAAAATGGTCTACGTTCTTAATTTCTATTTATTCTATACAAACATGTACCTTCAAAACATAACACTTAAAATAATTTGCATGTAGATAAGGCTGTTTTTGGTCTTATGTGATAATTTATTTGTGATATTCTTGTATATACTCAAGATACAATAAAGATGATGCACCCTCGCTTTACAGTTAGGGTGCTAATAATGCGTGGCCTAAGTACGGGCAATTTAAGCAAATTTTGGGCCAAACCTCAAAATATATAATATAGTTTTGATTTTTGGCACAAGTGTTTATCAGAGTCCTAGAATCATTTCCTCAAAAGTCCCCGGCCCTAGGGTACCGGTTGACGCCCCTCCCCTCTCAACCGTCGTTTTTCTTTATTTTCTAAAAACTATCAGAGATAGGAAAAAACTGTAAATGACAAGAATAAACATCATTAAATTATCTATAAAATGGTTTTTAGTTCATTCCGATAGGACTGATAGTTTTGGATTTATGACTATATATCCTGCACGAAAAAAATTGCACGTGCCTTAGTTCCTGAATAACAGCTCGTGACGTCTGGCATCACATGTAACCCTTTAACTCTGTAGTGAGCCATCTACGTAAAAAATAACCGCAAGCCGATGTATAACAAATTCCATACAAGAATTTAAAAAAAATGATGACGTCATTACTCCCCTTCTAAGGAGGGGAATTTCAGGAACTACCCACTCAAAATATTTGTTTTAACCTAACGTACCCGTGTACAAAATTTCAATACTATACATCGGCTTGCGGTTATTTTTTACGTAGATGGCTCACTACAGAGTTAAAGGGTTACATGTGATGCCAGACGTCACGAGCTGTTATTTAGGAACTAAGGCACGTGCAACAATAACATTGATCTTGTTTTATAGATAAATTTATAACATTATTCTCATCTATACCACTTTATCATAACTTCAGTGGTTTTTGTATAAAATCAGTACATTTGTACTGATTTTATACAAGATTTTGCAAAAAAAAATTTATTAGTGCAGGATATATAGACATAAATCCAAAACTATCAGTCCTATCGGAATGAACTAAAAACCATTTTATAGATAATTTAATGATGTTTATTCTTGTCATTGACAGATTTTTCCTATCTCTGATAATTTTTTAGAAAATAAAGAAAAACGACGGTCAGGGACACATTTGAGGGGGGAGGGGGGTCAAACGGTACCCTAGGGCCGGGGACTTTTGAGGAAATGATTCTAGGACTCTGATAAACACTTGTGCCAAAAATCAAAACTATGTTATATATTTTGAGGTTGATGTCTAATCTTCCCGTACTAATTATGATTCTCTCTCTGCGAGGATAACCGGGATTTGTAATTTAACTTTATTCGTAATAGGGGACCGACAACTTTTTTTTTATGATTCTTTGAAATATCTCACAATAATAGAATCATCCGTAAAAGAATCACCTCCATAACCAAAGCATTTCCCAAGATATAGCAAAAATCAATTCTCTTTTTTAAGCGATTTTTGGACGATACCAAAATCTTCTAACTAAACATACATTCAAATGACGACTAGCGTAGAAAATGGACTTTGCCTAAAAGTTTAAAGTGTAATAAATTAGCTCTGGAGAATAAATTCGTACTGAAAAGTCGCAAAATGTGTTTAATTATGTGTATTCTCTCATAAAATTACATATTTTTAACAATTCTCATACCTTGTCCGGTCCATGACAAAAAACTACTATTATATTTAGTTTTCCTCATTTTCCTTTAATTTAATTTATGATGTTTGTTAGAAAGATTTGATTCTATTGATTAACTCCATCGAGTGATACCTCCATCGATAGATTAACTCCATCGATTGAACTGGATTGTAGCCAGTTCGATTCCCGGGCGTGGCAAATGAATTTTCAAAAAACTTTGAATGCAGATTTGTTTATTTTTTAAATAAAGGAATGTTTCTTTTGAGAAAAATTTTATGTCTTTAGGATTAAGGTTACTTTCTCTGAAAGAGAAGTAAATTCCGTTTTGCCTTGATAGTGTTAAAACGCAGCCAAATCTGTTTCGCTCGATCGATATTGAATATAAATGTACCAGTGTGTAGCCTAGAACCTCCTCTTTCCGATGATAGGTGTGACATATTTCATCCTGGGTTTTGCTCGGGCTGTGGCTCAAAACATTATTTTTTATTTTTTTTAAATACTTTTTGGTTATTTGAAGTACAAATATTATTCAAGTTACTTTTATTTTTTAATTAAATCAATAGTTCTCAATAATATCTATAAGTTGACGAAAGAATCATCGGTCTATCACTAATAGAGTAATACTAAATTGAAATTTTCAAAACGGCGTTTTTGGCTCCCCCCGCCCCTCCCGTAGGGCTCCAACCTTATCTGAAGGTCTTAACACCAAACTGACTATATAAGCTAAATAATGACACTAGATTCATGTTTCTAAGACTAATAGTTTTGAAGTTATTAAGGTGAGACGATATATCCCATTTCGTTACGGTCTGAAATCCTGGCATGGTACCTGTATGTACGGCGCTGATTTTAAAGACGTTTCACGTCAAAAACGCAATGTATAAAGTAACGTAATTTTGTAATGTATGATCATATGTGTTATTCCATGGGAAAAGGTACCTTATGGTCGTTGGCGCTTAAGTCGTTTAGAAAAAGAAATCATACGAGTTTACTTATCTCATAATAAGCACACATAGACTATAAAGGTACCTTTGCCCGTGGATTGACTTGACACATTATTAATGCATTAAATAAGTATAAATGTAGACAATAACTTACATCTTTGACCCTTTGGATGGATGTTGCAAAATCCATTACGGTTTCCTCTTCAGCGGCACCGGAGGCATGCCGGCGCGAAGTGTGCGGGGAGTGCGCGGGCGGCGGCAGCGGCGGCAGCGCGCGCCGCACCGCGGCCGGCGGCGAACTCTCCTTGCTGCCGCTCACTCTCTCCACCTCCGCGGCGCTCTCGCTCTGAGACCGACGGAACACATTGTGCCAGCGAAACAAATTGCAAAAACTCTGTCGCAAATTTAACGACAAAATCCTAACTGGCGACATCTTCGGTTTCTGATTTGATGACACTTTCTTCACTGACTTGTCGGTCTTTTCTACTTCAATGATATCCTTCGGTGTCTCTTTGTGCTTCTTATTTTTAGTATTCATTCCAAATGAATTTTTATTAGGTTTCTTTAGATTGTTATTCGCTTCGGTGGGTTTAAAGACTTCATTGCTTTCTTTTAAGAATACAGTGGTGGCAGTCTCTTTGATTTGCTTATTATGCATGGCGACATTAGAGATGATAGGATTGTTCTTTTTATTAATCGTATTCCTACATTCGGAATCACTTGAACTAGAATAAAGAGTGTGCAAATATTTTCTCATTTCACGCAAAGTCAAATGCAGTGAGTCTGTATCTGAATCGGTGGCACTTTTTTTGCAAGAAGAGCTCGGCAAACTGTGTCTCTTGGTCTTGACGTCTTTATGTCGCACGATGTCTTTTGGCTTGTAATTTCTGTCGGCGGCTGCGTGGTTCAAGCCAATATTCTGTGGGGTACTCTTTCCCCGCTTTTTGTTACTTCTAGGCAGCTTTTTTCCTTTATTTCTGACGCTGCTATGACTTGGTCGGACCATATCAATGGGGACTGCGTAAATGTCGCTATCGAAGGGGACATTATACATATCAGTAATGTCGGACGTCTTCGCAGACAATGTATCATGTGATATGGCTTGAGTAATAAAACTAGAGTCATCAGTCTGGAACTGACTGACCAGAGAATTATGGCTACTGGACAAACGAGACGACAGTGAGCTCCTTGAAGAGGGTCTATTGGCCCGACAGGGGCTTAAATGTAAAAGTCTCGGGCTCGTGAATCTGTGGTTCAGGCACTGACGCCGTTCATAATACAAAGATTCTGGTTTTAGCTTTCTTGGATACAAAGGGGAGGCATGCCTTGCTGACATTGATATATCTAAGTCAGACGACTTAGATTTATCGGTAGATTCATTAGTATAAACAATAGATGGAGGCACATACACAGCCGTCAATTTGTCCACATTAAGCGGAACAAGGTTATCCTGAAAAATAAAAATCATTATCTATAAGACAAAAATGTTGATAGCATTATCATAACTGCATTGCATTGTGGCATTACAAACAACTATAAAATTCATTTGTAATTATCATTAATATAAAAAGAAGAGAACATATTTTAGATTTATCATTAGTTTTTATTCTTTCTAAATATGTATATAAAAATCTAAAATTTCAACACCGATTTGATAAATCTTGGTTACATTTTCAAGACTTTAAAGAGTTTAGCTAATAGTAGAGACTTATGACATAAAATAAATAATACTTACTTGAAATTCTGGTGGTGGTTCGATAGTAGTGAGTATAACTTTTCCTGGGCCTTTCTTTACAGTATTAAAAAAAAAGTCACCACACATGCGCTCCGAAGCTTCAGTGGATTCACAAAGTGACAGAGACCTCTCATCAAAATCACTTTCCTGCAACTGCACAAACATTTTGTTTAAGAAGTATCATAAAAATATTTCTTGATACATGTAGGTACTTAATAAACGTAATTTCAATGGTAAAAATTCAACTTTTCAACATTACATGAAATATTAGAGACAAGTCAAGTAGTGCCCTTGCCGGCCTAGTTCCGTACGACTTTCGGGATTCTGGATAGCATTAGCCTCTCTTATGAATGATAGAGTAGTTATAATATAGGTGTGTACAGATTTTTTTATGCAAGGGATAGTTCCAGAGATAAAAAGAAACCTCTTAGCTTGTGTGCTTAGTGACTATGATTCCATTTGATGGACTCCGTCTTTCAATTGTATAAAATAAAATTTTATCAATTTTATGAAAAGGCAGTCAAATTCTAAGCAGCATACAAATTAAAATTACAGTTACATTACAGATACAAAAATATGATCGCTATGGCCAAAGCATACATTCACCAAGTTGTTATGTGTAGTGCAAGATACACAACATGTACCCCTCACCGAATACTATTCCAGGAGGTCAGATCGTCCCCCGACTGTATATGTAGAAAATTAAACTTTAAAACAAGCAAGAAGATATCACTAACACACACAGATCCCGCACAGCAGATATGAGATGCAAAATGTTCCATAGATAGGTATCTCACTATAATATTAGTTGACTAGTTGTGCCGCGCGCTTGCGCTTCCGTGGGAATATCGAAATTCCAGACAACTTTATGAATGCAGAAAAATTTCTACAAATCGGATTGGTACTTCCAGATATTAGCGCATTGAAGAAAAACAAATATACTATCGCTTCAGCTTTATTATATAAGTATAGATATAAAAGTGGGATGGATTTGTTACTCAATCACATCTCAACATATAGGCGGACTTTGACGAAATTTAGACTATGGCTAGCGTAAAATCTATACAATAGGATATTTTAGACATTTATAAAACATCATATTATAAAACTTATATGACAGTAGAATTTGCTTATTGTGGCAAAATTACAAAAAAAAATTGAGAGCAGAAGCATTTGCAATTCAGCAATAATATTGACGAAAAAAAATATAAATCTTAGCAGGCATTATTGAACTTGAACTTGGTGTAAAAATTAAATAAACATTATTTAGTCAAAGGACTTTTAAAAACCGTACTATTAAGTAAATATAGGTAGAAGATACATTACATACAATATATTATTACGCCTTTTCCCGTGGGGGTAGGCAAAGACTAGCAATTTCCACTTACTACGATCTTTACAATCTCTCTCACTTCCTCTACACTCATCACTCTCTTCACACATGTTCATGATTATAGGTACTCCTAGGGTGGTGGACATCTCAAAATGTAGAAATGTGACCAGCGTCAAAATATTCCCATGATTATTCTCAACACTTTTTGCTTTGAGCAAAATAGATCTACTGGTCTACATGTAAAATCAAAACTTCTAATGGTAAATAAATATGTACTGATTTTTTTAAAGATTTAACAATAGCTTAATATTGATTTCCTTTAAGTACATTAATTTGCATAGATGGAACCAACCTTGATATGATTGGCAAAAAGAGTGATGATATAAAATGTTAATAGTTGCTTAAGGGTTAATTGGTAATTCTGAGTACATTACATTATGTAATTTAGATATGATCATACATGAAAATTAATAACTATCATCAGTGTGTCACACTGATGATAGTTATTAATTTTCATGTATTCGCAGAAGCTGCAAAGCAAGTAACCAAGGTAATATTTATATGGAATCAAATTTAAAAAAAATTCAATTTCAATCAAATTTTATTAAGTTTAATTTACATGAAAATTAATAACTATCATCAGTGTGTCACACTGATGATAGTTATTAATTTTCATGTATTCGCAGAAGCTGCAAAGCAAGTAACCAAGGTAATATTTATATGGAATCAAATTTAATGCACACAAATTTAATGCACAAAAATATACCTACAACAGTTTAGTAACTAAAACAACAAGATAAAGAATATTTCTAAAGTTTGTTACAAGTATTGTTTAGCTAAACATTGAATAAAACTGGCCAAATGCCAGTCAAACTTGCGCAGCGATGTTTCCATACAAAATTTACAAGTATCAGATACATGAAAAAAGCATTTCCCATTATTGTTCTAAAAAACAAAACAGTTCAAAAACAAACTTTGCTTTATCCATAGACAGTTCACACAGATTCCTACTGCACCAAATGCAAATAATAAGTTTGTATTTAATATTCGCTTTTTACATACATATATTAAACTACACACATATTTATTGTTTTAATATTTACTCCTGTATTGGAGGACATTGCTTGTTGCCAAATTTCATTATTCTAGTTCAACAGGAAGTAGGTACCCTATTGTTTACATATAATTAGCGATTCAATTCTGTTCTGAAATCGCGAAAAGCAAATATTTGCATAATTTATGGTCATGCAGTTGGACCATGGGTTGGGAGCAATATTTTTGATCTTTTGAGTGTATTGATGTATGAGTTTAATGTCTTTATAGCTGAATACAGACAGAAGACCTAAGTACCTATATGATATTTCAACTTGATACATTCAAATGTTGCTGAGAAAAACGGTCTTGACAGACGGATGGACAACAAAGTGATCCTATAAAGGTTCCATTGTTGCTTTTTAAGAAAACCTCAAAAGATAAACATGCGGAATAATAAAACAATTTCGCGAAATAAACTATACACAAAAATAACTCGATAACTGTAGACTGTAGACTAAAAAATTAAACAAAATATCATATTTATCTTTGCAAAATTATACCTGTAGTCATAAATATTATAATAAATTTGGTAATTGAAAAGATCGCCATAAAAATATATTTTATCTAAAATGTAAAAAATTATAATATCCTACATACAAGGTTAAAATTGAAATGCTTACTTCAGACGCGACGTGATGCCATCCACTTGCAGAATCACTAGAAAAAGAACCACTTGTAATCAGTAAGCCACTATCTTCACTTAACGGAGGCGCCTCAGAATGTGTTGAAAAGGAAGGCGGTGACTCCATCACCCCAGGAATAAAATATTTTATGATGGAAACATAAATTTAATAATAATTTTTAGTTTTTAGAAAAAATCAAGAAAAAACAGCAAATCTTCAGTATTTTGGTAAAATCATACATTTCGTCTTTTGTCTAACCTTCCTATAGCCAAAGCCAAGCCATCCATGCCAGATGCCAGCCAACCATAGCCAAGTCAAGTGATTTCATTATTAAAAAGAAAAGAAATTGACATTTCGGGAACCAATGATAGTTCAAGCAAATTATGAATTCGATTGCTGATTGGTGATTTACTTGGGTGTCAATGTCTATCTACCACTACCAGCAACGCAACAAAACAACACTGTGAACATGATGCTGGCACCACAGATCGCTATTCGTGTTCGGGTATTTGTCTTCGCCCAAATACGACGATGTAATGCTGGCACCACTAGGCTTGCCAGACCGCCGGGAAATCCGGGATTGTCCCGGAATCTTGCCTCTTGTCCCGTGTCCAGGAATTAGCGCTCATTGTCCCGGATTTTGAAAAGTTATTATTTTTTAACAAAATAAACTAGCAACGAATGGAATGACATGGCTGCCGGTGAGCGAGTGCGGGAGGCGCGCGGGACGGGAGTGCGTGCAATAGTTTTACTTCACTCGCCCGCGCCCGCCGCCTCCTCTCTCTCGCCCGCGTCCGCTGTCGCTCGCCCGCGCCGCGCCCGCCGCCCCCTCTCTCTCGCCCGCGTCCGCTGTCACTCTTTCAGTCGTGTTTTGCTTTGATTAGTAATTGTCTACCAAAGTTTTAATTTACCAATTTCAGCTAATTACATACCTACAGCTAATAAAAGTATGTTTTTTGAAAAAATGGCATTTCATCTTTTAAATATAAATATGAATCCTTTGAAAATAAAAAAAATATATGATATTTTCTATTATGGCCACGACCCGACATTGTTTTTTTAGAATTGTCCCGGATTTGATAAGTTCCTATCTGGCAACCCTACACCACACATCGCTATTCGTGTTCGCGTATTTGTCTTATTCGCCCAAATACGACGATGTGAAGAGGCTCTGTTCGTCTATATTTGCCTATTCTTCACGAACAAGACGAATACGCGAATACACGAACACCCCGATCCGCCGCTTGTCGGTTTTTTGCCACATATCAAAGGATGGCGAATATGCCGAATATGTTCGTTTGCCGTCCACATATCGCTCGCCCAGTAGTAAGCGTTGCGCGACAACGACGGACGTGTTTGTTTACTAAGTTTATTTCATAGATTTATTTACAGCTCGATCGCGCCAAGATGGATTGGTCAAATGACATGGTCATGAGATTTTCAGAATATTATAAAATGCATCCCTGCATATGGGACCCGCAACATGCATCTCATAAAAAAGAGGCAAAGTTATTGGCGCATGGAATAGTATTAAGAAGAGCCTGGAATATACAGGCACTATAAAAGAGCTTAAAAAAAAGCGAGATTCTTTGATGGCTGCATATTTAATATAAATGAATTGTTAACATCCACCAGCGCCTTCTCCGTGGTCTTTTGACGGCTTTGTTTTTATGTTCGCATAACATATACTGGTAATTGGCCCAATGGAAATAATAAGCCGCTGCTGCAGTCAACACGTCCATCTTTGCGTTCGATGCGTTTCTACTATAGCAAAAATATTCGTATGTGTTCGGCATATTCGCTATTCATGAACGATATGTAGACGGTGT
Organism: Ephestia elutella; assembly: GCA_018467065.1. Classification (NCBI taxonomy): domain Eukaryota; kingdom Metazoa; phylum Arthropoda; class Insecta; order Lepidoptera; family Pyralidae; genus Ephestia; species Ephestia elutella. Next base: position 10,713,526 of record CM031564.1, read on the forward strand.
ATTCGCTATATTCGGACTTCGACACGAAATATAGCGAACAAAGCCAAACAAAATCGCGAACATCGAATAGCGATGTGAAGCGCCAGCATGAAGGAGATTCGAAAGAACATAGAATTTAAAACGCTGGCTGTCTGTCTGTATTTTCTATGTATTCAAAGGCTGCTTGTAGGCTGCTTGCTTTTAAAAGAACGTGTCGTGTCGTGGTGTTGTGGAACCCAACGATACCATAATATACCATATATTTATTTATAATTCAATGGTGGAACCCACAGAAGTAAATTTTTTTTCTTACTATTATTATATGTCTGTGGGTGGAACCACAGTTGTAATTTTTTTAAATATCCACAAACATCACAGACTTAAATTATTTCTGTGGGAAATATATATGAAAATGAATGAACATGAACCACATGAACCCATGAAAGTAATAAGTGTATGCATGAACCATAGTGATTATATACTCTTTGGCATGAACCACAGAAATATTTTTTTTATTATGCCTTCAGGACACGTTGGCCCAGCGCGTTGGCCCGCAGCGTGTACTCGGCACAAAAAAAAATATTTCTGTGGTGCTGGGCCGTTTCGTGTTGATTTGCCGTTGGCGTGGCGGCAAATGTTCTCCCGCGATCCAAGTAGAATTGTTTTTTTGTGCACAACAAGCCGCAAACAGCCACTTGTTGGCCCAACACTCGACAAATTGCATCTATAATTGATGTTATAGTTTTTGCAGGCGTCGTTTTTAAATAAAAAAAATGTGGGAAAATCGTGAATGTTTATCACTCTCATTTATAAAAATGGTAATTAATAGCTAGCAATTAAATAAAATTTTATTTATTTAATGACTAGTATTTTTTCCCAAAAGGGATAGAATTTCCCATTGTAAAAAGCTGATGCAGATCCGTCCGCATACCGCACACGGCTTAAGATTCAGCGTCTCAAAATTTTTGGTTTTGCTACACTGTACCGAATATAATTAATTATCTTAGATCCGACCCTGTATTCTGTCGTTGTGTGAATAATAATCTTAGTGTGTGTTTTTGCCATGCAATTTCAAATGACATGTTCAGTCTGCTTACTATTATTATATGTCTGTGGGTGGAACCACAGTTGTAATTTTTTTAAATATCCACAAACATCACAGACTTAAATTATTTCTGTGGGAAATATATATGAAAATGAATGAACATGAACCACATGAACCCATGAAAGTAATAAGTGTATGCATGAACCATAGTGATTATATACTCTTTGGCATGAACCACAGAAATATTTTTTTATTATGCCTTCAGGACACGTTGGCCCAGCGCGTTGGCCCGCAGCGTGTACTCGGCACAAAACAAAATATTTCTGTGGTGGGCCGTTTCGTGTTGATTTGCCGTTGGCGTGGCGGCAAATGTTCTCCCGCGATCCAAGTAGAATTGTTTTTTTGTGCACAGCAAGCCGCAAACAGCCACTTGTTGGCCCAACACTCGACAAATTGCTGTTATAGTTTTTGCAGGCGTCGATTTTAAATAAAAAAATGCGGGAAAATCGTGAATGTTTATCACTCTCATTTATAAAAATGATAATTAATAGCGAGAAATTAAATTTGGACCTTATATTGATGATTAAATAAATGGGAATAACACCAAGCTAGTAAAAAATGATTGCTATTATTATTCTTGCAGCCATTGTCTTATATACGTTTCTACTCGGAAGAACCAACCTACCATAAAATCTCCTTGCTTCTTTTCTTCTTATCCCACTGCTGGGCACGCGTTATAGTATAGTCCACGCGGCTGAAACCGCACGAATGCTGGTTTCTTGTATAAAAATTATGCCTGAGTTATAAAAATAGCAATAATTTTAACCCAACATATGTCGGTTTAGTTATTATTTAAATACCTAGTTCCATTTTTTTTAAACATCTATTATATTGTATTAGAGTCATCTTTATAAAATTTGAAAGCTCTGTATTTGAAAATATATTATATTACAAGTAATAAGTACTTTGTAAGTACTTATTACCGCACCGCACGCACCGCACGCACCGCACGCACCGCACGCACCGCAGTCCCCGCATTCGATTTATTTATATGAAGTTATATGTAACCTCGCATACCTACACGCACCGCAGTCGCCGCAGTCTCTGACACGGCCGAATTCACCAAGCCGCAGCTGATGACGTCACCTATCAACAGCGGACGCTGCGGCGCGGATGACGTCATTCGCATCCAGAGGCCGTACGCCGGCAGACATAATATGGACGTACCTAGCTCTATGGGCCGTCTAAACTTTTGTGACTTTTGTTGGCATTTGATTTTCTTCTTCCTTTTAATAAACAACTGATAACAAATCGTTCGTCAAGAGCCATTCTGTAATGTACGCCTAATCTTGATTAAATTAAAAGCTGAATGAAAAAAAAGACTGCCGTGCATGCGGCGATAGGAACGACTGCGGGAACTGCGGTGCGGGCATAGGTGCGAGGCCATCAACAAAAGCGATGAATGCGGTGACTGCCAGAATTAAGATATATCTTGTTAGGTCTTTTTGTAACCAAAACGTAAATTGTACACTTTATAAGTATTTTTTTACACAGTACTTAATTTATAAACTGAATATTTGCTTAAACATATTATTTCATAACAAATCTTAACGATATATTATAAAATATCGTAATTACAAACATTTTAATTGATTTTAATTTTTACCCGGTATAAATTAAAAAATCCTGGGAAAAAATGGGTATAAATGGACTTTCCCATTTATAAATGGATGCCCATCTCTAGGTGCGGCTAAGTCTGCGTTCACCTTGAAGCGTCTACTAGACGCTGGGCCAACGCGTTGGCCCAATGCGCTCCCCGATATTATGTGTACATACTGTGGAGCATAGATTACTATTGTATATAATGTACTGCGGAGGTAGCTTCCATAACAGTACATATCAAATTAAAATTCGAGTTGTTAAAATAACAGGAGTTAGTAGTAATAGTTTCTTAAAAGTAAGTATTTCCAAATAATTAATACGCCACCATTACTGATGTGCCGTTCTCGAAATTTTCAAAGAACAAGCGGAAACTTTCTTAAAAATTTCTCGGAAATATTCTCGAGAATGGAAAACGGTGCCCTTACCAGGAAAAAATAGCTACTGGATCCGCTCTTGATTGAAAATCAAATCTTGACAGGAGCAATGACAGGTGGGTTTTTTAATTAGTTGCCAGTATAAGAAATTAGTTCTATTGCTTTTCCGCAACATGGCGAGGGTTTTTATATTCCTGGTCAGGCTTTAATAGCAATAGGGTATTTGACTGTTTTTGAAAACCTATCTAAAATTGTTCTTTACGTTATCAGAAAACTAACGATATATATATTTTTGATTATTTTTCAGTATTTACATTTAAAATCAATGAAAAAGTTCAAAATAATCATATTACCGCTTGAAAGCTCAATATGTTACAATGAGAACCCCGTGACGTATTATGGGCACTCATCACTAAAAGCCGTTCTGTCTTACGTACACTAATATCACTTCCTTGTTTTCATAACAAGATTTTCCATAGAATGCGATGTAATTGAAATGTCAATGTGAGCAACAAACATAATTAACAATGTAAGTTAAATAATAATAATTAACAATGTAAGTTAAATAATTTAGATGAATATTTTAACTTTAATACTCATAGAATACCTACTAGTGGAAAATTGATAAGATAAAAACATTATTGTTTTGTTGTTTATTAATATAGCTTTATTAAAAATAATACATTTATATTGTACTTACCTTAAGTACATATTGTAAGTTGCACTTATTTAAATAGGAACAACTTTACATATTGCATGCCTGAAAGGGCAAACTGTTGAACTTTATATTGTATGTACCACCTATACCTTGTATCTACACAGTTTTTGCAATAAATATTTTGAGTTTGAGTTTGAGTTTGCTAATGGCAATGGTGTAAAGGGTCCAGATATAGTCTCACATTTTTTCTAAAATAACGGTGCGACTTTTACAGTGCGAAACGAAACATGCAATTGACACTTGACTGATTTGACCACATAATTACGTCGTCATTGAAAATGGCGGAGCGTTTCATATCACGTGCTCAAGGGCTTGAAATAAATGACTTTATAATTAGTTTATTAACATAATCATTGCTTCTTTTGACAATTAAAATTAACTAAAAATTAAAGAAAAATATTGTCTTTAAGGATACTTATAGAATTACTCATATTTTTAATACTGTCAAATACCCTATTATAGAAACGTTGGCCCAACGCGTTGGGCCAAAAAAATATTCAGCTGTTTGCGGCTTGCGACAAATTCCTTTGACTTGTGCACGAAAAACCGAGACTGCTCAGATCGCGGGCGAACGCTTGGCGCCAACGGCAAATCAACACGAAACAGCACGCTCGCCCAACACGTTGGCCCAGCGTGTACTGGAGCCTTCAAAGGTACTCTGTGGTCCTGTCATGTCTAATGTCAGTCTATTATCTGTCATGTCTAATGTCTAGCCTTAGCCTATTATCTCGGCTTTAGATCCCTTTGCCTTTCCTCACGGATAAGGAAACCAAAAAAAAAAGTCTATTATCTCAAATCCACAAACTCAATAACAAAGCAAATCGTCAATTTATTGGGACAGCTAAATAATAATAATTGGAGTTTCGATACAAATTATGGTACGTAGGTAGGTATTTAATCAATAATCATTTTTAGAGTACTTTTAATCGATCTGCTATCCTATGTGTTTTCTCTTGCTCTTGATAATTACGTACTTATCTAATATTTTACCGCGTGGGACGCGACAACTCTTTATTATGACTGAAGTTTGATTTCATATTTGTTTTAGTAAGTAAGTAGTATAGAGATACCTACCTATTCAAATTAAAACTATGAACAACAAGGAACAATAAGTTTTGCTTTATATTGAGAAGCCTGGAATCTCCAACTCCAAGTAAAATGGCAGATACTCAAGTAGCCAATATTGTCAATGAAATATTGGTAAGTATTTTTCAATGTATTGATTTAACTACATATTTAATAGTAAGGTGAGTATTTTGGGTAAATGTTTCTGTGAGCTTGTGTTTTAATTTAACCCCATTGTTTCCTTGAAAATTAATCAGGGTGAATTTGTGTCTATTTTTATTATAAATTTTGACACCAGACAATATTTATCACACTAATATTATAAAGAGAATAGGCACTTGAAAGTGATTAAGCAAATGGACGATCCCATTTGTCCCAGCTGCCTGGAAGAAGAGGAAACTAGCTTTCACTTAGTAGCAGAATGTCCTGCATTTGCCGCTGCAAGGAGAGAAGTATTGGGCACAGACGTCCTATCTGAGGATGATCTAAGCAACATTACAATAGGGCAGATTGCAGTATTGGCCGTATAGGGTTTTGAGTTACCAGGTAACTCAAAACCCTATACGGGAATTGGGTGAAATGGTCCCAGCATAGGTGGACTGATCACCCGTCTGGTGCTCGCGCTGGCGTTCCCATATAGTAAATAATAATAATTATAAAGAGAAAGTGTTGTAAGTTTGTGAGTTTATTTGTAAGGGTAATTTTCAAACTACTTTACGATTTCCGAAATTCTTTCACCAGTAGAAAGCTACATTATACCTGGATGACATATGCTACAATTTATGTATGTACCTCCCGAGCAAAGCCGGGGCGGGGCACTAGTGTAGAAATAATAACACTTCTTGTTTTTTCTTATAACTGATAACTTTATTTTGTTGCTTTTTACTAGTTATTTGCATTATTAATACATTACCATGTGATTGTAGAGAGTGGAGGCAGTGGAAGAGGCATTCAGTTGTTTCTTGGTTCACAAGCCTGACCAAGAAAATGAAAGACTGTTCATGTACCAAAAAAAATTATGTGCAGTCATGACAACATTGAGTGCAGACTTACAAGAGTCTGCTATCCGACAGTACCTCAGTTTGACTGCTGTATTAACAAATAGGTATAAAATGAAACAACTGCTCGTACTTTTGGAGAACCTGGTGAATACCAATATTTTACAAGCAAGGTAATTACTTTCTACTAGTTAATAACATAGTTATCTGAACAATCTCAAGATAACTATGTCTCAATTGTGTTGCGAAATTTGTAAATGCAACAAACACATGCAACGCTGCTCTGTCTTTCTATTTTCACAATGCCATTACAGAATGCTGTGCGACTGCATCCTTACAAGTGATAAATTGGTTTATCAAAATGCTGATTACTGGATAGAATGTTTTAATTTGATTAGAAGAATAATTGGAGGTGTTGATTATAAGGGAGTAAGGGAAATAATGAAAGTAAGTACATACAGTTTTTGTATAATAATAATATTAAATAGGGTTATGAGTATCAGTCCAAGCGTTTCATTTAAATTTTATTAGGTTTCCTTAAAAACAATAAAATATAACTATGCTTGGGTATAGTAAATATATATGTTTGGGAAAAGTTCCTAACTAATATTATAAATGCGAAAATGAGTTTGTTTGTTGGTTTGTTTGTTAGTTTGTTTGTTACCTCTTCACGCTTTATCTACTGAACCAATCTTCCTGAAATTTCGCATACTCATAGCTGGAAGTTCGGAGAAGGACATAGGGTACCTTTCATCCCGGAAAAAGTACTGTTCCCGTAGGAAATTCACGCGGGCGAAAGCTAGTACTCTATAATTTGTATTTCATGTGATTGTTGTTAATGATAGAATTTTATCTTCTTAGGGTTGTCGAGAAAAAGCTCATACATTACCAATGAGATTGAACTCTAGTACAATGCCTCAGCTCAAAGCATTGTATAATGTAATAGAGTATATTTTCGATCGTAATGCATCACTACTACCAGCTTACTTCATCGTGACAGAAATACAGAAAGACTACCCAGATAATAACCACTGGCCACACTGGCAACTATCCAAGTTGTTGACAAGCTTTGTAGAAAGTTTCAAGCCATGTGCTCAAATGGTGTCAATAATAGGACATTCGCATATGCTTCCTGTTGTTGAATTCTCAGGTTATGCAGATCACTTAATTAATCCATGGAGGTTAGACCCAACTACATTAAAATTTTCTTTAAAAGGAAATTTGCCATATGATGATGAGCTATTAAAGCCACAGATTGCACTGTTGAGACATGTTCTACAGCAGCCATATTCTAGAGACATGATGTGTTCAATGCTGGGTTTGCAAAAACAGCACAAGCAACGATGCATTGCTTTAGAAGATCAACTGGTAGAGCTTATGATTCTGCCTATGGAGAGAAGTGAACAGGAAAATGAGGAAGATGAGATGTCTTCGACACACTGGTGCTGGCTTCATTTATCGTCACAAGTGATATATCTTATTTTAATCGGTTTCGCTTCATTTCCTAATATAGTCATGGGCCTACATAATAAATTGATTGGCCATGACATGAAGAAAGGTCGTGATCATTTAATGTGGGTTCTCCTTCAGTTTATATCGGGAAGCATACAAAGGAATCCATTATCGAATTTCTTACCCATAATTAAGTTGCATGAACTTTTATACCCTGAAAAAGATCCGTTGCCTGTGCCAGATTGTGCCAAGGCACACTGCACACATCAGATGGCAGTTGTATGCATATGGATGCATTTACTCCGCAAAGCAGAAACAGAACATAAAACCATGACAATGCCCCCAAATTTGAAAGTTCAATATGAGTAAGTTGTATCTAGTTTTAACATCATACCAATGTAATCAAATTGTTTCTAAACATTTACTGTATATACAATTTGAATATATGTATTTTTTTAAGGTTTCTCCAACACCTGATGACATCAAATACTACTCCTACGTTGATGGGATCTGACTACCGAATTGCTCTGCTATGTAATGCCTACTCAACAAATAATGAATACTTTGCAAGACCAATGGGAATCATTATAGAATCACTATTTGGTCCCCAAAAACCATTGCCAAATGGTAACCCCACGCCCCCACTACCGACAGTTCCTCTGTCTATGTGTATACTTGACAGTTTGACTCTGCACTGCAAGATGTCATTGATTCACTCGATTGTGACGCATGTGGCCAAGCTGGCTCAAAATAAAACCAACTTGCCTGGCAGCACCATGATGACTCCGGCATTAGTAGAAACTTATAGCCGTTTACTAGTATATACTGAAATCGAGTCCCTGGGAATTAAAGGATTCATACGTGAGTTATAATATTAAATAATTCATTATTAATACTTATACCTTGTCTTATGAACCAAAAATTTATTTTGCTTCGAATTATTATTATTCAGATCAGCTGTTGCCCACTGTCTTCAAATCCCATGCTTGGGGCATCCTACACAATCTACTGGACATGTTTTCGTACCGGATCCATCACATACAGCCACATTACAGGGTGACTTTGCTATCGAACATACATTCATTAGCAGCTTATCCACAAGCAAACCAGACGCAATTACAATTATGGTAAGTGGTATTACATTAGTTTACATATTTTTTTTTCATACACTCAAAGCTACAAGGTTTTTTTTGATAGATCTGTATGTGTGGATTATAGGTCTTATTATAAATTTCCGCCATCACGTAAGATTTGAGAAAAAAAAATTTACAAAAATTCAAAAAACTATTTTTTACTAATATTTTGAGACAGTATTAAAATAAGTAGTTCTAAAAATTTTAACATGTCTTATAGCTGTAAATATTATAACACTCTTCAATAATATAAAGCAATTCAATTTTAAATTTTACAATTTTTATTTCTCGCAAAAACATTTTTTGAAAGTTGTGTTGATTTCTCCATACATTTTATGGTTATTGTCCTTGTATACCTTGGGTACCTATTTGATCCCGGGAAAAAGCATCTATCTATACATATATGAAAACGATTAAGCAATGCTCAATTTTTATAATCGACAGTTTCGAAAGTACAGCGCTTCGCCTGATCACAAGCCTGGGAAGTTCCAGCGTGCAGCTCCAGATGTCGCGGGTGGTGTCCGAGCCCAAGTCGCTGGTGTCCGCCGAGAGCGAGGAGCTCAACCGAGTGCTTGTCCTCACTTTAGCGCGCGGCATCTACATGACAGGCGCAGGTTATTATACTAGCTTTATTTTAAGACCAGGTCCAACCTGAGCTGCAAAAAACAAAATTCATATGCGCTTAACCGCGCCGTGTGCGCGTTGCAAAAAGTTTTTTGCACAACACAATGTTCTAATTTCGTTGCCAGGATCGAACAGATTTTGTACCGATTTAGCAACTATTTCTCAAATATCTTTAAAAATATTAGTTTTTAAACAAAAGTGCTCGATTAAGACTTTAATATAGCATATATATAAACTAATTATATAAATATATATATGTTATCGCTGAAAATTTTAAGTTTCATGACATGAAAGCTGAAATATTTTCTAAATTTTCGGCGCCTTTATGAATTAATTAAGCCGAAAATATGTATTTTTATTAAAAAGTACACTATTGAAACCTTAATAAAGATCATAATCTATATCCTGTATAATATTTCCACTTCGTAAATACACTCTAATTAGGTAAATTTCTTCATGAAAAATTACAATTATTTCGAATGTGGGGTTGGACCTGGCCTTAAGCCTCGTACCCACTAGGCAACATTGACGCGCGATATATTATGCTATCTCACTCGCTTTTACTGACTAAAGTGAAATAGCACATAGTGGTTCTCGATCATGTAAACTGTACTGAGCGAGAGCGAACATGTTGCGCGTCAGTGTTGCCTAGTGGATACGAGGCTTTGTTTCTACTTATTGACCGAGCAAGCGAGGTCTTCGTTACAGCTTGGCCAAAAATGCTTTGGTATGTCTATGTTCTCCTCTAGAGGCCGCATTTCTCAACCGATTGCCGTGAAATTATTCGATATAAATAAAAATCGATAGTCGAGCAATTTTTTGGAAATTTTTGAAAATTTCGGGGTTGGCACAAAATGCCTAAGCGTCTTTGGTTTAATGCCTCTTACGACCTATAAACTCGCCAGGTCTACAGCTCACAGAACCACTAGTATTTAATTACTGTAATCTATTAAAAGTTGGACTAGAAAAAACTCTTTCGATAGTCATTCTCGTTTTATTTAAAAAAAATACTGTATAGTTACATATCAAGTAGGCAATGGTTTTCTCAATATCCGTGCAGGTAGCGACAGCGTAGCGCTGAAGGAGCTCCTGTCGACGATCATGACGAACACGCCGCACATGTGGTCGCAGCACACTCTGCAGTGCTTCCCGCCGGTGCTCGTCGAGTTCTTCGCACAGGTAACCATAGGCAGGGGCGGATCCAAGATTTTTTTTTGGAGGGCAGATGGACAAAAAAATAAACAAATTAAATAAACTTCTTTAAGCAAAAGTTTTACTCGTGTTCATTCTGTTATTTTATAAAAACATATATTTTATCAACTCCAATAATTTGTACTGTGAGTGATGGAATCTCCATAGTAAGTAGCTACACAAAAAAACTGTCTTCACGTGCCTGCGTGCCCTCTGCTACTAATAGTAGTAGTACAGAATAGTCTGTGCCATAAGGGCCATACAAGTCAAAAATATTGCTGTATGTCTCTGAGTCTGTGGCTGGCCTGTGGTGTGGCCCTAGAATAGCACCAACCCATCTCTTCCCGTGGGTGTCGTAAGAGGCGACTAAGGGATTAAAAACACCGGAGGATGGGCAGCAGCATCTTTCCGCGTACTATGCCATCACACTGCGATCGCCAACCCGCCTGCCAAGCGTGGCGATTACGGCAAAACCCCCCACGGATAAAATCCTTGGGGGAGGCCTTTGTCCAGCAGTGGACGTCTTTAGGCTGAGAGAGAGAGAGAGATGTCTCTGAGACAAATTACAATGGACAAAAGACAAAAAAAGTTTATCATTGTTCTGTTCATTAAAATTAACTGTTATAAGCATGTTATAAGTAACATAGTAGCTTACTCATTTTAACCAAACTGAGGAGTATTTGAGTGAATTGATTAATATCTCGTCAGAATCCGGCCCCAAAAGAAAACAAACAACTGCTAAAGAAGTCGGTGGACGAAGAGTATCGCAAGTGGACGTCGATGGCGAACGACAACGACATAATATCGCACTTCTCCGTGCCCGGCACGCCGCTGTTCCTATGCCTGCTCTGGAAGATGATCTTTGAGACCAACAGGATCAATCCTATTGCTTTCAAGTAAGCTTTTTTTTCTATGAATATGTGATTTTTTAATAGGGTAATTTTAGCAATAAAAAAAAAATGTTTGTGTATGTTCAATAAAAATATTACAATGTTTGTATAGGTTTAACCTCGATTTTTATTGAATTACATTCGTAGATTGTGCTCGATAAGGTAAAAGATTTATAAGCCAGACGATATTATCAAAGATTTTTTCTATTATTATAAAAAAAATGTATAAACTAATTATTTGTAAGTGTTCGCGCTTAGGGAGAGGCCACTTACAGGCAATCCCCTCTGCCAAATTTCATATGATCATGCTCATACGGTTTGTGATTGTGTGCGCAGTTTTTAAGTTAGTAGTCGGCATTATCTTTGTGTGCGTGTATAAATTATGTTGTCTAACAATGCGCATTGCGTCAGTGAGCGCGTTTTCCCCCCATCGAAAGTGGCAAACTTTTTTGCATAGAAATTGCGCTCGCACCATCTCCTGTTGGTTAAATGTTATATTAACTTTAATTAAATTGAAGTGTTCGTGGCTATTTGCGCTTGTTTATCCTAATCCTAACTAATGCAAAATGCGAAAGTGAGTTTGTTTATTTATTTGTTTGTTACCTCTTCACGCTTTATCTACTGAACCAATCTTCCAGAAATTTCGCATACACATAGTTAGAAGTACAGAGAAGGACTAAGGGTACCTTTCATCCCTGGAAAAATAATTGTTCCCGTGGGAAATTTACGGGCGAAGCCGCGGGCAAAAGCTAGTACTAAATAAATTGATAATACGATCATGAAAAGAAACGAATACTTATTTTTGTTACGAAAGGATCTTGGAGCGGATAGGAGCGCGCGCTTTGTCCGCACACTTACGCAAGTTTTGCGACTACCTCGTGTTCGAGGTGACCAACCCGGCTGGCGGACACATCAACAAGTGCGTGGACGCCATCAACGATATCATTTGGAAGTACAACATCGTCACTATCGACAGGCTGGTCTTGTGCTTGGTAAGTGCATTTTGCTCTTTTATCATTTTGCGTCACTTACACACGATGACTTCGTACGAAACATCATACCATGCCATACTTATTTTTGTTTATCCCGAAGGTTGACTGGTAGAGAATGCTGTTAGCGTTAAGTCGGCCCTTTATACCATTGTATTATTTTGGTCTTATAAAGTTTTTAATAAGTCATAGAAGAAGAGGTAAAAGGGAGAATTCATTCTTCCTTCACCCAGGAAGACCAAAACAGAGTTACATAAAACGAATAAAAGAAAAAAATTGCGTCGGGTCGTATCAAAAAGTGAAACATTTGGCAATGAAAAGGAAGTAAAATGAAAGGAACTCCACCGATAAGAACCTAACTCTTAAATTTGATGATGATGACCATTATGTGACCGGTTATCATTCTGCGCTTTTAACATTATGCGCCTAAACGGCAGAATTGAGCTCATTTTACGATCACTCCTGCTCATTATGTGAAATTAAATGTTACCTGATAAAATGTTTCGCTGTGGATGTCTTCATTTTACCAACTGTTCATTATTTTATTCGAATGCAGGATTCCTCGCAACGTTTTCTCTGTGTGTTGAATTTGAAAATTGGTGTGTTAATTTTAAATTTTAGATAACAACATTAACATAAGTGAAATATTTTTGAGCTAGCCATAGCTGGGATGGTTTGTCTGCACATATATTATTTCTTATGTTATAGGTTCTTCGTCCTAACCCTGACGCCAACGAGAGTCAAGTGTGCCTCTATATCATCCAGCTATTGCTGCTAAAAGGCTCCGAACTGAGGAACCGCGCACAAGACTTTGTTAAGGAAAACTCGCCTGAGCACTGGAAACAGAATAATTGGCAAGTCTTTAGATTTACATTTTATTTATTTATGAATTCACAGCGTTACAGAGTTAACTTATATACTAAAAAAATAACGAATACTGGTAAGTCAGTACGTAGCGATTCAAAAACGAGACAAGTGGTACGTGTAACACCCAAAAGGATGTTCCATAACGCGTAGACCCCTAAGTGACTTCGTCATTTTAAGAATCTGAACTGTGCTTTTAGATTTAGATACTTACTATTTATTTAATTATTAAGGTTTACATGCGGATAATAAATACGGGATAATTATTATATAAAAACTTGCAAATACCGCCGCATGCCTGTTTCCCTACCATGTAGTATATAAAATACAAAGTCGCTGATTTATTTCAAAGTCAAAGCTTATCAATATACAAAATGTAAAAGTAAAACGATTTTGTGTATCTTCATCAAAAATGTAATAATACGTATTTTACAGGTACGACAAGCACTTAGCATTTCATAGAAAGTACCCAGAGAAGTTTTCGCCAGAGGAGGCGAGTAACAATGCGTACGGCGGCCCAATTCCCGTGTACCTCAGCAATGTTTGTCTCAGGTTCATTCCCGTGCTGGACATAGTGGTGCACAGGCATTTGGAGATCCCACAGGTCAGCAAAAACCTTGAACAGCTGCTTGAACACCTGGGATATCTGTACAAGTTCCACGGTGAGTGCACTCAGGTTTCATTGTTTTAATGTTATTAAGTTATTCGGCCATTTTGTACAACATGATGATATGATTAAAAACTTGATAGAAGGGAAAGCCAAGAAGGGCCCAAACAATAACATTTTATATAGACCAAATAAAGGAGAAGGCAAAAGTTGTGTCATACAAGGAGGTCAAAACAATTTTTTTAATTTTATTTCTTATTAAATAATTTCGTATTATTTTTATGTACAATATATTCTCTATTGTCTTTCTATTTACTCACAAATTGTACACTTCACCTAAAATTTACTTTTTTTTTGCTTTCAGACCGTCCAGTCACATTTCTTTACAATACATTACACTACTATGAGTCCAAACTTCGGGACAAGCCCTTGTTGAAGCGAAAGCTCGTGAATGCTGTGTTAGGGTCCCTGAAAGATGTGAGGCCCGCCGGTTGGGCCACGACTGAGGCCTTCCAGACCTACTTGGGAAAGACTGATACAGACGCCACGGCCTGGGCGCCGGATTTGAATTATTATTTGAGCCTTGTCAACAGAATGGTTGACAGTATCCTTTCAAAAATTGTATTAATTTATTTAAACTTTATTGCACTAAATACTAATAAAAGTACTATAGGCGAACTCAATGCAAAAGCATTTTCTACCAGTTTACCTTAGGGTCAAGCAGAGAACTCTTCAAGTGGGTGCAAATAATATTATCTGAGTAAAGAAACTTGTAGATTTCAGTCGTCGTCTCCTTGTTATAACAATATAACAGTACTTATACTATTTTACGTTATACACAAGCCATGAGACTGTTAAGACCCTGAAATGAATAATTCTCTCTTGCCTTGAGAGGTGTGCTCACCCACTTTAAACACGCAGGTGCGGGTTGCAAGACAACTTGAAATTACACGTGGACGATAGGTGGGTTACGATTTGATTGGGGGATGACTGACAAAAACATTGTCAAAATGTGTCAAGTGTGTTCTACAAAGGACACGCCTAGTATCTTTTTCCCAAGCCCGAAGAGTAGGTACAGTAGGCTCAGTGGAAAATTGTACCTGAAATACGATCCACTAAAGAGTAGAGTATTTTTCCATGTGGCCCACTGTCATGTACAGTACAAATCTGGTACACAGTCATTAATTTGTCATAATATCTGTCAGTTAAACGTTTTCTTAACAGCATTTACAGCCATGACTGGCAATTCTCACTTCCCAAACACAGACTGGCGATTTAACGAGTATCCAAACCCTTCAGCACACGCCTTGTACGTGACTTGCGTAGAACTCATGTCGCTGCCGTTGGCACCCAATGTCGTCGCTAACAACCTTTTGGACGTCGTCACCAAGGGTTTTGTGGTCATACCTGCAACCAAAATTCAGCTCTGGATCAACGCAATAGGGCTCATTATGGCTGCCCTCCCTGATCCTTATTGGACTGTGTTACACGAAAGGCTTTTGGAGTTGGTCACTCATAGTGACATGACGGACTGGCAGTTCCCGTATACGCCGTTCCAGTTGTTCAATTTGTCGACGACGAAGGATGCGATGTTGGAGAATAAGTACAGTCTTGCCTTGGCGCTGGCCCATGCTGTTTGGTATCATGCCGGCGCTGGGCAGATCATGCAAGTGCCGGTGTAAGTAAATCTTTATTTCTTTTTGGTTAAAGTAAATTTTGTACATTCTTGAATTTGTCTATATTTTTGTTTTAATTGGTTAAGGTGAAAGCCAAGCTTAGTTCGTCCATACATTTTATTCTACAGCAATGCTCTAAACTTCTGTTAATGATTCTCATAATAAAATCGAATTTCCACCTCTTACAAGTGCACTAGCCCATGTTGAATTTAACATAATAATGTAAGTAATAATTTACGAGAAAAACGGTATTTAAAATACGACAAAATCTTCGAGATTCTTGTTGATGTGCGCGTAATATTTTGTGACATTTAGGGTTACGACGTCTAGCAGATTTATTACAAACTTACTGATCACTACTATTTATATAAAAGCACTTTGAGACCTAAATGCATGCTAACCTCGATGTTGCTTGCCTTGACAGCGCCATCGGCTGTACGTGAAAAACAAAAGAAAATCATGAAATGCTAAAAAATTATAAAATAGCAAGTTTCAATATTAAATACAATTTAGGGTTCAATATACTTATTTTTATGAAAGATTTTTTATGGTGAAATTTAAATTTGATTACTGGGACTTTTGGATATCAAGACAGGCTATCTAAATATGGACATCTGGACATCACCTGTACATCTGGATGTGATGTCCTTGGACTTTATGTCCTGCTGTCCAGGTTTTCGTATCCACACGACCAGACTCCCATTGTCTTCAAATTTATATGTGCAGGTGATGTCCAGATGTCCAGGTCTTCAGCTCCACATTTTCAGATCTTCATTTCCAGATGTTCAGGTGATCATCTCCTGAAGCTTTGGTCTTCATATTCAGCTGTCCAGCATTTCATATGCACATGACCAGACACTCCAGGTCTTCACATCCAGATGTCAAGAGGGTCATATTCAGATATCCCTGCCTTCATATTCAAAAAAAGTCCCAGTTATCAAATTTAAATTTCCCCATAAAAAAATCTTTCATAAAAATACGTACTGAACCCTAGATTTAATATATTATTACAAGCTTGCCAACATGTATGTTGACTGGACTGGAATATTTGTGCGAATTCATCTCAGGCATTCATCGATACGTTACGCCGGATCTTGTGCGAGGTGTAAGATGGCAACGTTGCTTTTTTTTACTCAAAAAGATAATTCTTTTTACAATCATAAGTTTCGTCCTCCTGAAACTTAAACAATTTAATTTTGAAAATACTTTTATGCAAAAGACATTATAGTAGGTAAGATATTATAACACGTAGGTATTCATTTACAAAAAATAAACTATAGAATATGTGCAAGAATACATTTATATTTAGTTTCAAAGAAAACAAATATTACTGATTAATTATTTTTTAGCTTTTGCATTTCACTAACATGTTTTCTGAACGTCTAATTTAACTCCTAGAACTTAGGGCACGAAGTATCGTGATACTTTGAATTATCGATAAAGTCGAGGTGGGCTCGACTCTCCGTGATTTATATTAATTATTTTTTTCCGATTTTATTTAAATACATTTCATTGAAAGTGTGATTATGTATTGACTGTTGACAGTGCTGAATCTAATCGATCAGATTCTGATAAGTATTAACAAATTATCAATTAAAATGTAAAATAAGGTACCCGTATTACTTTTTCACTTTATGCATAAAATACGCATTTATTATTTGCAAGATTTATTTTTACACGACTGACCATAAAAAAGGAGTGTTATGTTTTCAGGGTTCATGTATGTATGTAAGTCTGTATGTAAGTTCTTTATTCCACCATTACAGTCCTGAATGGCTTGAACAGATTTTGATGTGAGAGGTATTTTTGCATCTCCTTTTGCATCTCCCCTCCGATGGGACATAGGCTATATGACGTCATCATAAAAACAAAATGGCGGATTATATATGCGATAAATAGCAGACCAAAAAACAATAAAATTTGATCAATCTTATCGAGTGGGGTATCAAATTGAAGGGCTTTAAAAGGCGATTTGAAAAATGTATATTACTTATATGTTTGTATATAGGTATACTTTTTGAGTAAAAACTTGGTCAGTCGTGTTTTTTATTTTTAATAATTAGCTTGTTGCATATTTAAAAACGATATTAATTTATATCAACAATAAAGATATCGATATTCTGTCGTGGTATCGATGTAAGTCTACACTCTATATACATATCTATCTACTAAGCGTTGCAGGACTATCGATGTAGGTGATTGACGACGTGTCAACAGGTCAATACTGTGGGCAGGAAATGCACAGCACAAGTGTTTCTTTATACAATTTAATTCTTGTAATACAAAAAAACAAAAACTGTAAACACTAGGGTTTGTCGTGATGGAAGAATTTGACATCATCACCATCCATTCGACCATCCAATCATTCCAAGCAATGAAGGAGTCATCATGAATAATGACTTGGCAATATTTAAACAATCTTATGTTGGAAAGGAATAACTATACCTAATCTTTTGTTTTCTTTAATAAAAAAAAAGGTCGGAAAATAAATTTCCACTTCATTACTAAAAATAAAAGTCAACAATATGTACTATTTAGTTTTATTTAAAAAAAAATATAATTCTAGTCATACATAATTCATATAGAACATTATGACCATAACGTCTGGCGGTGCTGTCGCTTGCTGATTGATTTTTGAAAATGGATGTTCTGAACTATTGCTAGATTGTAAAGTTGGGAATCTAAGAGGTGGTGAAATCCAAACTGCTGAAACTATTGGTAGATAGGTATTTAAATTACAAGTTTCTTATTACTAATTAGATGATTTTGCACTACTGAACTAGTGCCTCTCCATTACTGAAGGTTGGCCGTCAGATTCTCAAAACTCTTCTCTGTTCGTTTCATGTTGTTGAAACAGCTCCTCAACCGTGGTGACTCTGGTCCACTCACATATGTTTTCAATGCCATGATTTTTTGCGTCTTCCAACACATCTCTTTGCCTTCTATTTTTCCTATAAGTTGAAGCTAGCTTGATATCTGTTGTGTCGCAAAACGTGTCCCAAATATCTCAACTTTGCGCTTTTTGACAGTTTGCAACAAAAGTCTAGACATTGGGTAAACGCGCTGGAGACTTTTTTTCGTTTGTTTAGTCCAATTGAAAACTTGAACTACATAGGTACCTATATTAATTCTCATAAACATATTTTTTTGCTTTCATGTATTACAAAATATGACAATGATAAGAAGAAATTAGTAGCTGTTATGTGTTTCGCTCTTTGTATTTTTTAAATTTCTTTTTTCTTATGCTGCCAGCCAGTCCGATTGGCATTATTGTAGTTAGACACTCTTTTGAAATAAGTGCCATCTAGTAGCGTATTTTTAAATTTATAACAATGCTTTGCGCAATATTTAATGTCATTTTGAAAGCTCTCGTCGTAGTGTGAGTGAGTGTAGAGATACGAAGATTCATGGCAGATTCTATTCTAAAGCTTTTTTTTCATTATGTTGACTGAAATATAATTCGTGAGGCCATACAAATAAATAAAAATAGTATGTTTACTGCTCGCCAATTCAAAAATGTTTGGCCTATGGATGCACCGCAACAACGCAACAAAAAAAATAAAACGGAAAAAATGTTAAGCTATCAACGCCATCCAGTGGAAATTGTTAATGAACAGCTGTTTCTTCGCTTTATCCTTAAAGTAAATTTTGTACATTCTTGAATTTGCCTATATGAAATTATGTCTTTGATACTTGATTGCATTTTGATCGATATGGTGGATTTTCACCATATCGATCAAGTCTATCTATAAAGTCGAGTGTCATGACACTTGTTGATTGCATTGACGACGACGCCTAACATTCTTGTTTCAGAAATTTTATACTTTCGAAAAGTAGTTGTTGGTAACAAATCCAGAACCTTTTTTTTAATTGATACATATTATATATTTAACTCAGTGCTTTCCTACACTCCCTGAGGAACTCCCTACATGCCAAATTTCAGTCTCCTACGCCCCGTAGTTTTGGCTGTGCGTTGTCCGTCAATCAGTCAGTAACGGAAGGTTAGTAGTTTTGGCTGTGCGTTGTCCGTCAATTAGTCAGTAACGGAAAGTTTTATAAACATATATTAATCTGTACAGTGCATCAGACAAAGCCAGGTATACAACCTTGAGGAGCAGAGTGTAAATGTAACGCTACTAATTTTTGGACGATAAATTGTGATTGTGTCTCACGCCTCTTGGCTCTGTTTACTCCGTAAAGGCACATTCCGTAGACGGCGCAAGTTTCTTTCCTGTTGTATACAATTCAATTGAAGCAAGTAAATTTTTGCATGGTCTAAACGGCAGTTGCTTGCATTATTCATAGCCAATTGTTGCACTGCAATTATTGCTAAGAAATTTGCACCGTCTAAATGGGCTTTTAAGGGATAAGGACTGATTCTGTATCTGTAAATGGTGATAATCAGATTCGTGAAAGAGAAGCTGTCATCAGAGATCCACAGCGAGACGCAGCTGTTGTTCGTGTGCCACCTGGTGGGCCCGTTCCTGCAGCGGTTCAACTCGGACATGTCCCGCACGGTCATGGACCTCACGGTCACGCTGTACGAGCTGCTCGCACACATCGACAAGACACAGCCGCATATGCAATACATTGACCCCTTGTGC
>CM031564.1:10733496-10764240 GCA_018467065.1 Ephestia elutella
GGAAGTCGTTGCGCGTGTTTCCACGTTGACCACCACACCACAGAATGACGACTCAACGAGTTATGAGTATTGCTTTACCTCTCTCTCATCATCTCTCTCAGCCTAAAGACGTCCACTGCTGGACAAAGGCCAAGGATTTTATCCATGGGGGGTTTTGCCGTAATCGCCACGCTTGGCAGGCGGGTTGGCGATCGCAGTGTGATGGCATAGTACGCGGAAAGATGCTGCTGCCCATCCTCCGGTGTTTTAAATCCTTAGTCGCTTCTTACGACACCCACGGGAAGAGATGGGTTGGTGCTATTCTAGGGCCACACCACAGGCCAACACCTACACTGATGCTTTACCTACACTGATGTATATCATTTATTATGTTTGTATTTTGGATTTATCTGTCCGTAATTAATATAAAGGACAATAATCACTCAAATAGCCCGAAAGTTAGTTCGAGACACACTATGACTAACACAGCGGTGCATTATACTTACTTGTATAAATAAACATCCACGACAAGGTCGATCTGAAACAGATCGTTTTCCATATTAACGGCTCAGGGGTCGTCAAAAATGGCTTTCTGTGTAGGTATGTCAGCAAGATTCAAGGAAGTATAAAGGCTTTCCGGAACCCCAAAAATTCCCACGGGAGCGAGGCCGCTTATAACAGCTAGTTACTTGAAAAAAAAAAGCATTTACGGAGAGAATGCTTCAGTGGAGTTTGACGCTTGCAATTGCACCTTGGAAGCGGCTGTGAACATACTTATCTGTAGATAAAGTGATAAATTATTGACAGTATCCTGCACTTGTAAAATAAAGAAGCTAAAATGCCAAAAATGCTGCCTTATCTCTACTGTATCTAAGTAAAATATTTGGCACTTTATCTCCAGAAAAAATGTATTGTTTGTACCCATTGTCTTGCGCGGCGTCTGTTCTTCTATTTTATTTCGCTGAGTACCATTTTCCGCTACGTAACCATGGGATCTAGGTATACACAGGGAGGAGGGGTCCTCAACTCAAGTGCAGTAAGTGCCTGTGAATGAGAAGATCTAATGGAGTTCTGTATTGCCCACAACAAATACAAAACAACACAAATCTCCATAAAAGGCAAGGAACCAGGAAAATATTAATTAATTATAAATATTATAAAGAAATTAAAGTAAAATTATGTAAGGATCGTAGCAAGTGGAAATCTGTATAGGAGAGATTTGTGGGATAGTAGCAAGTGGAAGCAGTCTCTGCCTATCCCCACGGGAATATCTACATATATCTACTTGTGTGTAAATTAAAAATTAAATAAAATTTCATTCTTTTATAATTAGGTGTAACAATGATTTGCTGCACGAGCCTTTAAAAATATTCTTGTATAAATTGCGAACCGTCAATTAAACCGTTTCAATGTTTTAATCTAAATCGTTAGGTTAATTTTTTTTAAAGATAAGTACTATGGCCACAGATTACTAAAAACTAATTACTATTAACTTCTCATGTGCTATTGCTGTTATGAATTTTATTCCTAAAACCATTTATAAGTCAATGTCTAAATATCTATATGTAACTACCAGATATCAGGTAAAAATACACGTGCCGGCAACGCTGGAGCTACCACAGTGTTGCTACGTAGCTCATACGTCGTCGTGCTCCCACCACGCACGCGCGGAGATGCGCGCGCATATATTCAACGGCAGTCAGCCCGACCACCAGTCAATCCCTAGAGCGCTTATCGTAACGATCGAACTCGATCGAGTAGAACATTGCATTCGTTCGTACGTAGCTTCGCGCGCGATAAAGCTCGAACTTCAAAGGATATTTCAAGGTATTGTTTATTTATTTATTTTCAAATATACTACTTTTATTAAGGTGTGGTCATAGGGTGGAGCTCAATGTTTTGGTAGGGTAGGCGAGAAGTCGGCGTGCGATGGCCTCAGCACGTGCGGGACGCATGCACTCGCCTCTCGCTGCCTGCGGCTAGCCCGTTGCAAAGCGAATTGCATCAGAGTTCCGAAATGGTCAGCCTTGTTCATAATTTTGATCTCCATGAAACACTGCTTTGCGAACTTCACCATTCCTTTCGACGAACTTTCGTGACCAAAACTTCAGTATATTTTTTTTTCAGCGGGAAGTGCGATTCCTTTGTTTGTTTTATCGACGTTGAGACAAAGTTAAATGAACTTTTATGTGTTTTTGTTTTTAAAGTAATTTACTTTTGGGATTTCATTATCTTTATAAAATACATCTCGGTAATATATCAAATTACAACGAATTTGATTTAGGGCAAAACAAAATATTAAAACTAGGTAGGTAAAATCAAATACCCGTTTTAAAATGCACTTTTATATGTATACACTAGAAATAAATATTCTTCACAAATACTTACAAAATATATGTACTTGGTAAAAAATAAGGGCAGTATAAACTTGACAAGAGAAAACTGGTTTGATCAGTCAAAATATATCGACACAACATTGCATCATGTAGGCTAATGAATTGACGTAGGTATATTTTGGTCAAGTTAAGGGCTGATATTCATTATTTCAAAAATATAAAACGATTTATGAAAAAAATATTTGGTTAATCTTATTATTGCGTTCGCGATATGGTTTGAGCCAGCAATAACTCCGCGGAAAGTTTCAGAGCGGGAACATCCGAACAAACGGGATTTTCCGCGCTGTAAAATCAGTAATAAAATGCTTATACATACTTATTTTTATATACCTAGTTATTTTGTCCCTGTTTATTTTCATTGTGTAATTAACATAAATAAGTAGTTGTAACGATAATTAAAGTTTAATCAGAAAAAAGTTTAAATACTGGGATAACCTTAATCAATGAATTAATATGTGTGTCTATAAAATAGTTATGTAAAGTCAATAGTCTGCATAATCGCTAATAAAAGCAATGCTATAACAATAAAGTTTTTTCAAGAAACAAAGTTTTAATTGTAGCCATTTCTAATTGATGTAAATTAGTTAAATTGTTAGCCACTCGTTAAATTAATTACATTTACAATACAAGTAATCGTAATATCAATTATCAGTTTTCATACTTGTTTACTTGTATGTACCGTGTACTTACTTACCTATTTAGTTTATTTTATCAAGCTAGGTAAATACAATATTCTATAGCTTGACAACATAGGTAGGTACTATTGCTCATCAATCTGGCTATAATAAACAATAATATTTTTAAAGCGTACTGGAAGTTCCAGTGATTAATCAAATAGGTATATAAACAAAAACTTTTGTATAGATAACGGGTTTTATTTTATAATGAGTAAAAAAAGGAAAATTCCGATCAGATTTCCACTTCATTGTTTAGGCTTGAATCATTGGTAATCGAAAATGTAAACTTCTTAATTGATCACATTTTAAAATTGTATTGTACCTACTGCGCTTCGTGCCCTCTGTTACATATTATATTTTAATAGCCTTTGTGGTGTAAATCACGCCAGTCCGCCCTTCCTTATGGAGGTCCCGGATTCGGTCTCCGGTCAGGGTCAAGATAGAACAATCCTGGATCCAATAACACAAGGAAACTTACTTTGTTTTGACTCACAGATATAGTGTAGGTACGTACATTTGTCTATTATCATACCATAAATTACTTGCCAGCAAATCTTGTTTATTTATTCAATTGAAGTATTTTTTGCAATAATTGTAATATAACAGAAACTGTCTTGAAAGTTTTACTGAAAATCGATTATAATAATGGACGCGAAGGTTTTGAGTGGCTAGTTAATTTAATAATTAAATATGTATAAATACAACGTCGTAGTACTTAACTCAGTGAAGGGTTAGGGAACCTAAGTTTGTAAACTTTTAATGTATCATTAACGATGGAATGTTAAGCAAATTGTTGAAATATTCAATGCTGCAATATCCACTATCAACTCGAACCAGGTTGTGCCTATTACTTTGGTGCATATTTTAAGAATTGACAAAATGTGTAAAGATAAATTGTATCATCTCTAAGGCAATTTTTCCCGAGATGGA
This sequence comes from Ephestia elutella, assembly GCA_018467065.1. Classification (NCBI taxonomy): domain Eukaryota; kingdom Metazoa; phylum Arthropoda; class Insecta; order Lepidoptera; family Pyralidae; genus Ephestia; species Ephestia elutella. The sequence goes on from CM031564.1 coordinate 10,737,479, forward strand.
TATTGTGGCCGACCACATGAATATACTACTTACAGTTACAGGACTTATAGGCCTTAGGGCGGATCCACGATTTTTTCTGAGAGGGACAAAAGTACTGTTACTGTAACAAATAAACTTGATAGAAATAATAATTATTAGAAAAAAAGTATCACTCATGTTCTTTTATTCATTTACCATATCATCATCTTAATTTTAATACAGTGATCTCCACAGTTGGAGTACAAAAATCCCCAATAATCCGCTATTCCATAATAGGCTTCTACCATAAATTTCGTTGGAAACGACCTGTATGGAAATCTATCAAGTATAAATCTGTTTTTCTTTTATTATCCAAGATAAGTAATAAAAGCAAGCAAACCTTTCTTACATCATTCCTGCACGTACTAGACGCGTGCGTAAATTACTACTTTATTATCATACAAATTACAAATATAAACAATGCTTGGCCCTAATGTGGAAAATGTCAGCGCGTAACAAAAACAAAGGCCCGTTTATCACAAAAGAGACAAAACAGACAATGAAAATAAAATTATCTATACATATAATAAAACAGTAAAAATATTTTGTCTGTACATTTAGTATTTTTGACTAAAATGGATAGAGGGACACTTAAAAAGAACAACAGAAAGCAAAAAAAAATTTTTTGGAATTTCTTGTCTGTCTGTCTGTCTGTCTGTCTGTCTGTCTGTCTGTATGTATGTACGCGTTTCACGCAAAAACTACTGGACGGATTTGAATGAAACTTTTTTTGTTGTATAGCTATTAAGCCTGGGCAACATATAGGCTATAATTGATTTTGAAAACTGGAACACCTGATGAAGAACCATAACAGAACAGCTAAACCATAAGAAATATGGAAATGGTGCCTTAACAAAAGTCGTTCAACCTGATGAGCATTTTCTGCTGACGTATAAAAAGTGAAGATCTGGAACATCTGATGAAGAACTGCAAGAGACCAGCTACACTATAACATATATGGAAATGGCGCCTTAGCAAAAATCGTTCAACCTGATGAGCATTTTCTGCTGACGTATAAAAATAGAAGATCTGGAATATCTGATGAATAACTCCAAGAGACCAGCTACACTATAACATATATGGAAATGGAGCCTTAGCAAATCTTCAATAATCTGATGAGCATTTTCTGTAGACGTATAAAAATCGAAGATCCGAAACATCTGAAACTGTTTGGAACACAAAAAGACTTTTCATCTAAGCAAAACTCACGCGGGCGAAGCCGCGCGCGACAGCTTTAGTTTATTATTAATTATGCGCAATAGATTATTTTTCGTGGTTACTTGAAAAAAATAAAATAAAGTAGGCATGAAATATTGAAAAACTTTTCCCAAAGAACAAACAAAGAAATTTTCCGGAATATGAAAAAAGAAAGTAAATTTACCTTTCTGGGTAAGTTTCGTACATTTGTCCACATTTTCGCGTCAAAATTAATTAATTTTAATATAAAACTTATGTATTAAATATTAAAATTTAAACATATTTCAGGGTTCATGTATGTAGATACATATTATAAGTTTCTTTACTCCACCATAAAAGTCCTGAACAGCTAAACAGATTTTGACGTGGGAGATTCCGTGCATTAGAATTAGATTCCTTGCATTCTTCAACGAAAGTTGTCAGTCGTGTTTTTTATTTTTTAATAATTACATTACATAAATAAGACTATAAGTAGGTACACAGATTATGTACAGTCAAAAAATATATAAAAAATGTTGTGTTTGTGAAGAAAGAATAAAAAGTACATAGAAGTATCCGTAATTTTTAAATATAAATAAAATACATAATATCATTGTGAATATTCGTACATTTGTGAGTCAGTCGGCGCGCGTCGTTCACTCGGTCACGTACGTTCGTTAACTCTGGCTCAAAATAAGTAGTTAACGGAAAATACACAACACATTAAATTATCCACTTTTATTCACCTGGTTGAATTAAGTGGATTTATTAGTCTCTTCATTTCATCTCGGATTAGTTTATTAGGTAAATTGATTCGAAATTTTTAGTCTTATTTTATCACCTTTGCGTTGCGACTTTTCTTAACAATTCTAGTGGATTGCATACAATATGTAAAAAAAAAACTCAATTCACAGCCAACAACATAAATTACTTAATATTTATTTATTTTTTTCATTTATTTATTGAGGAACAAGTAACAATTACATAATAAAATCTTAACAATATGTATTACATGCAACAATTGGTAATTATGTAACCAACTACGTTATCCACAGTTTGAACAAACAAGTTTTAAAAGAAAAGTATTATAATCAATTTAATGTAAATTTAATTTAAAAAAATATTATGATCAATGAAATACCATGACTACTTTCACCAGTAGAAAGTTTGCCAAAGTTTTTTAATTCACCTATATAATTGTGACCATACGAGGAAATGGTCTGTAAATACTTATTGGAATTCATCTGTACATTTCTTAGTTTTGCGAGCGTGATCCACCGTGCACGCACCGCTCTCATGGCTACAAACTTCTAAAATCCAAACGCTCCCACTATTTTTAGACGTTCTTTTTACGATCGTTCTTACCCAATCCCTACAACTAATTTATTATATCTGCTTCTAACTCACTATATATATTTATATTATATTGTTTATTCAGTTAATAATCGCTATTTATTTCCATTTGTTTAATATTAGAAAAAATACTTTGTAAAAAAATATATTTGCCACATAGAGCAACACGCACTTCTTTCCGCACGCGGAAGTCCTTGTTGCTCGAAGCTCTACTAAGATTCAGATCAGACTGGAATATCTCGGTTGACTTTTCTTATACTTAACGCCTAAACTTTACCGTAACTATTGCTGTTATATTGCATAACAAGTGTTAATAAACGACATAATATTTTCGTTGAAATAAATGTCAAAAAGCTGCCCTACCGGTTTAACGTTTTAGCTTCTCAGAAGGCGGAAACGCAAATCTTAAAGTAACGCATATTTTTCTTTGTTTTGGTCCAGTTACTGCGTTGAACTAATTATAATGCTATGAGTAAGACAAAACAAAAGATTATATTTTTATCATCTTTTGTTTCAAATAGCGCTTGAAACAAGTTTATAGTTAGTGCTTTACAATCATCCGTCGAGTGTTTAGTGCACTTTATCGTGATAAGCTATCTGAACATAAACAAATCAACTAGGCCGAGTTCATGAAGGCTGATTGTGTGTGATTAGGTAATCGTCTAACGTAAATATGTGATCGTTTACGAAATAATTTTATGATGGTAGAGCGTCCGTGGACGGACAAGTCAGAACCGTGAGCAACGGCACAGATAATATACCCTAGTAACAACTGTCAGAACAGAGATCATTTTATTACTATCACAGTTGTTGTTGTAATGTATTGTCCTAGTTAATAGTATTGGTATATAATCTAAAAATTATTGGTGGATATGATCTTAAAAAGAATTGTTTAATAATAATTTACAGTATATTATGGTACCTACACATTATCTGTCTTCGAGTTTTGGTCGTGTATAGAGCGATCCTTTATGAAAGTAGTTAATTACCTTCTAGAATCTTTGTGTTAAGTTAACTATTGTGAGAACAAAGATATAATTTGTCACAGTCATCAATTACGTTAATAACCAAACCTAATCTAATTAACAGATTTTATAGGTAGTCAGTTACTACTTACAGTTAAAATTAATTAGGCACTTACACTATCTAGCTATACTTTTTAATAGTCATACATAAGCTTAATTAATATTCTTTTATGCTTCAGTCTCAAATTCTTACATATTATTTTGACATCTTTTATCTTACATGATGACTCCGGACTTCACTGATATTTCCGGATAAATCTAGTTCTGTGCAAAAATTGTTGTATGATATTCTTTATCACATTTACATTATTAGGTACCTATTTCATTGACTGAGAGTAAAAAATTATATTTTAATAAAAACTTTCAGCCACAACACTCGTTAAAGGGTTATGCATTATCCGGCAAAATCAATAACGATGATTGGGTTTAGTGGCCAGGAAGCTAAAACGAATACCTATTATAAAAAAAAAATTCAATAAATCTAACGTAGGATTAATTGTACCGATACATAGGACTATATACTTACATTGATTTCTTTCTATGGGTATAGAACCTTGTAATATTATTAAAAAGAAACAGTCTCCTTAGTGCCTCACTATCAATGACGTCGTCATAGATCAATCATAAGCAGTTAGAAATTTTTTTAAGAATGTTTTTTTCTATATCTATGAGGATCAATAAAATTCTTATCTTTTATAATAACAAGTAAACTTAAAGAAGTGTAGGTAAAATAGATTTGAGGTCGGTGAGTTGCGTTTTTAGAGACTTATTCATTACCTTTGTTGATTTCTTATATATGGAAGATAGCAGTTTGTTGACTGCTCATTCGTCGCATGCGCTTCACCTTCAGACTCATGAACAAAGAATATGAAACTTCTTGCAATAAGTTTGGCACTCGCAGAAATTACTGTATACCATCTACAACTTGTTTTGTTGGACGGAAGAGAACATAATTAGATAGGTAGGTAACTAAACTATTTACTACGAACATGATAGCTACGATTACTATTAAGGCGTTAGATTCCCTTTATTCATTTGTTTTTGCGGGCAAAGCATGACGCGGGCACCCCGCACCCCCGCTGCATAATCACGCTAACTCTCAGAGACAACGCCAATACACCCGGAAGCGCTCGAGAAGTAATCAATAACATTTTATCAACAGTAAAAATAGTAGGTATGTCTGTAGGTACGGTGAATTTATATTCAACAAAAAAAATATTGTGTGATGAAGAAAATAATCGTTTAAGAATTTTATCAGTTCATGTCTTTTAATCTGCTATGTTTGTTTATTTATTTTCACATGCTAATCATTAGAACTACTGAATTAATTTGGAATGAAACTTTTTATAGGGTACTAGCTGTTGCCCGCGACTTCGTCCGCGTAACTCATGCCTTGACTTTATTAAAATCACGATAACTTTTTTAAATGAACCGATTTTGAAATTGAAACAAACATAAAATGTAAATGTTTTGCTGAAACAAAGCAATTAATGAAAGTTTTAAGTAAATCGTTTCCAGTGCTTTCGGAGATTAGCGTGATCATACATACAGACAGACATGACAAAAAATTAAAAAAAAAATTTTTTTCTTTCTTTCTTTTTTCTATTTTTTAACCTCTCTATCCATTTCAGTCAAAGTACTAAATGTACAGACAAAAATATTTTTACTGTTTCATTATACGTATATAGTTTTTATTATATGTATAGGTATACAGATAAATGATTTTGGTAAATACAAAACTGACTCTCTCAATGGTAAGTAGATACCATTAAGATTTTTTTTTCTTTATTAATGAGAAAGTGAGTTTATTTGTTCGTTTGTTTGTTACCTCTTCACTAATTTACACACATACACATAGTTAGATGTACTGAGAAGGACATAGGAGGTACCTTTCATCCCGGGAAAAAGCACTATTCTCATGGGACATTCACGCGGAAAGCGAAGCCGCGGGCAAAAGCTAGTTAGAAAATCACATTTGTGCATAAAATTTCTTCCCTTTATCCTTATTTCTCATGACTGAGGATCGGAATGATTATGTGGAATGAAACACTCATAACGACTATTTTGATAATTTTACCAATGGAGTGATTTGCCACAGCGATCTCCATTTCACACGCAAACTAAAGTCGCGGGCACTAGCTAAGAAAAATATTATCTTATATACGATTCACCTAATATTTCACAAAAAAACCTTTCACAAATTATCATTAAATATCGCATTCTACTAACCTATCATTTTAAAAATGGTATAGTATGTCACACAAAAATTTTACAAATCATTTTTCACTATAATAGGGGACCGGACAACTTTTTTTTTGATGCTTCTTTGAAGTATCTCACAATAATATAGAATCATCCGTAAAATAATCACCTCCATAACCAAAGTATTTCCCAAGATGTAGCAAAAAAACAATTCACATTTTTAGAAGCGATGTTTGGATGACGATACCAAAAAAACGCCCCTAACTAAACGTACATTCATATGACGTAACGCGTCGAAAATGGACTTTCCTAAAAGTTTGAACTCTAATATATTAGCACTGGAGAATAAACTCATGCTGAAAAGTCGCAAAATGTGTTTAATTATGTGTGTATTCTATCATAAAATTTCATTTTTTTAACAATTCTCAGACCTTGTCCGGTCCCTCATTGGATTACATGTACATACATACCCACATAAATATTGTCTACACCCCCTTTTTCCTGTAAGGGGAGTAGGCAGAGAATACTGCATAAAGTATCCTGCCTATAGGTAGGATTACTAAAATAGGTATCAATAAACTGTCAGCTACACCACGATTTTAGCGCCACCTAGTGTGCGCTTAACGCTATGCCCCACTCGCCGGCTTCAGCGGCGGCGAGGCGTGAGTGAACGAAACGACCAACCAAACAAAGACGGCACTTTGTTACGAGCAGCGGAACGCGACGGTCGCAAGAAATGTGCTTGCTCATACATACATCCCCAGATATTTTTGTGGTTTCATAGCTGATATCACATTAATTTGGGCAAATTTAGATAAATTTTTAAATAATAATATTATTTATTTATTTCACCTCGTAGTTTACAAAACTTTTATTTCACCAAAATAATCTCTTGACAGAGTCAAGGTCACAGCTAAAATAGTTTTTTTTTTTACATAAATGGTGTATGAAATGCTAGTCCCCCGATTCATAAAAAAATAAATGGCCATCAAAGCATCTTACATTATAGCTCTTTTACTGAAAGACCAACTAGTTTCAAAAAGAAACTTTGCAGTTTTGAGTTCCCTAAATATATATTGATAGAAGTTTTAGACTTCTAACAATATATTTACAGTTTTCAGATTTATTGCTGTACAAGTACTATCAAGACCTTTTTGGTTCACCTCAAATTTCATAATTTTAGGTCAACGGGAAGTACGATAGGTTTTCACGGTTGTCTTCTGAATTTGCATAATTTGCCGGCGAAAATTTGCTCATAATTGACCGAGGGCGAGGCGCAGCGGGCGAGCGTCTCATCGATTTTTTTCCACTAGCTCGAAGCAAATTCTTTTGTCATCTGTCTCCGGACAGAACATCGCCTACAGTCGCATTCTCGAACGTTCTCATGAAATTTCTGCTGAGGCAGGTTCAGTAGTTTTATCAGAATTTTTTAGTCGATTTTGCCAGTTTTTCGAAATTTAAAAAAATGGCGAAATATATAAAAAAAAACCTCAGTTATTTAAAAAAAAAAACAATAAAAATGTTATTTAACTTTTTTGTTATTTAACTTATTAAAACAACTTGCTTTTTGTCTGAACAGCATAGTGAAATTCAATAAAGCCGCTATAAATTCATATATTAAAAATACACATATACGATTCACAAAAAAATCAATACGGACGGCCACACCACCAGTGGGGTCAGGTCCGGGTTCTGATCCCCGGTCGGGTCAAGATGGAATATAATCATTTTGAAATTGACGTTGGGTATTAGATATTTATCTATATACCTATGTATTTGTTCTTTATAATTTCTTAGTATTGTTAAAGTAGCTAGCATTGTGAAGAGCAACTACGCTCTCTTGCTGCCAGAAAATATTGCATGAGCGAATCCGGACAAACGAAGCGGCGGGAAGAATCCTGTACCCGGAGACGCTTCACCGGGGAAAAAACCACCGGTAAAAAATAAGTACCGGGAAGAAATCTCCACGCGGCACCACGTTTGCCCGACTAAAACCTAAATAACTTAACGCAGTCTGCTACCACCGTAGCTTATGAAGGGAGCTACAGGGCCCTATATGATAACCTAACCTATAAATTAATTACACTTAAAAAACACTTACTCAAGCTAAATCTTTAACTTTCTCTTCGGATCCAAACTTGAGTGTCTTCGGGAAGGGGGAATTCCTAATCACCCTACCTAACCCTTGAGATCTCAATTCCCCAGGACTAATAAATAGATTTCTTCCAAATCGGCTCGGCAACAGAGTAGATGTGAGCGAGCAGCCACGCGTCACATCCTACAGGAAAGTCACAATGACGAATTACACAAACACAAAGTTCAATAGTTATTTAACAAACAGGAAATTCACAAATACAACTCAAGTTAATTAGCAATCAAAGAACGCGGGCCCTCTCGCGTATTAAAAATCAAACCGATATCGCATAGGGCACTGCAATGGCGACCGTCCGCGAGCCATTCGCACGAACAAAGTGTGAAAACCCCGAACGCCCTCTGGCGGCAGCAATGCGAAACGCCTGCGTTTAGTTTTACCCAATATATTACAAACATCCCCCCGTCCCGGTCTGAGAAGCAGACCGCTAGCTTACTCTACGGGAAGGCGGGCAAGAGAGGTCACACCTCTCCTTAAAATCGAACCGTCGACCAACACCTCAGCCACACGCGGAGTGCCATCTCCGCCAAGAATCAAACGTAATATGCGAGCTCGTCGCCAAAGCAATGAGGGCAAATTTGCCTCTTTTAACAATACTAAATCACCCTCCCTGGGAGAGCTCAGTCCTGTCTGTCCACTTCACTCTTTGCTGCATGCAAATGCAAATATTCGAAGCGACCAGCGACGCCACGCCGAAAGTCCTGGCTCATTTGCTGCAACATTTGAAAACGCGACAACCGATATGCGCGTTCATCCTTCCACGGGTATTCGGGCAGGGCATTCAACGGCCCTCCCACCAAAAAATGACCAGGGGTGAGAGCTTCCAAGTCATTTGGATCTGGAGATAGCGGACAGAGAGGACGAGAGTTGAGGACCGCCTCAACTTTACAAAACACTGTGGCCAGCTCTTCAAAAGTTAGAGCTTTTCTCCGATAATGCGGCGGAGGTGGGTCTTTGCGGATTTCACAGCCGCTTCAAAAATCCTCTCAATGGGAGTTCGGCTTGGGGACTAAACTTCCAGGTTATTCCCCTTTGGGCAGCAATTTGACTTAAACTAGTACAATTTTTATCAATAAACACAGAAATATCCTTAAGATAATTTACAGTTCCCTTATAGTTTGTGCCATTATCAGACCTAATAAGGGAAGGTAGACCTCGACGCGAAACAAAGCGATCCAACGCGGCGACGAAGGCCTCCGTAGTCAGAGCCGACACCACCTCCAAATGGACAGCCTTGGTGGCAAACAAACAAATACACACAAATAGCCCTTCACAATACGGGCATTACGAAAGGGAGAAGCCTTGATCGAAAAGGGACCGGCAAAATCGGTTCCAACGCCGTCAAACGGCCTCGAAGGTCGGATTCGATCAGCGGGCAAATCACCCATCTGTGGTTGCATCGTGGATGCCTTCAACCTATAACATGCAAGACATCGAAACAGGACACTACGGATTGCTCTTCGGGCAGACAAAATCCAAAATTCGCGCGTTGTCAAAATCAGCCAACATAAAGCATTGCACCCAGCATGGGCGTTACGAATGTGTCGATCAGACACCAAAAGCTGCACCAAGGGTCCGCCCTTGGGCGGTAACAGCAGAGGATGGCAGGTCTCATATGGAAGATCCGCCTTCCGGAGCCTGCCTCCAACCCGAAGAAGCCATCCGAGTCGATGTACGGGTTCAAACGAGCGACCGCGCCCTTCAACTTAGCGCGTCCGTCGCGCAAAATACGAAGCTCTGACTCAAACCGTCCGGTCTGCACGACACGGACCCAATGCAACAATGCGCTCCGGCGCTCTTCTGCACCTGCAATCGGCTCCAACTGCACTTTGCCTGTGGGTTTCTACAATTATGTATGAAACAGCTTAATCCAACCTGGTAACACCAGAAGCTTATCCAAGCTGCTATACCGAGCAAATAAGCCAATCCGGCTCCGACGTCGTCTCAGCGACTACAGCATGTACACGGAGCCCAGTCAAACTCAAAGAAGTAACATCTGTCCTGACCAGACAGGCCAAGAAGTTTCTGATCCCATCAGCCACTCTGGACCCCACCAGAGCGGGTGTGAAGGCACCAATTCTGGTGTGCCGTACAGCCTCAGGAGGCACAGTCCGCTGGAGATTAAAAGCTCTCGGCACATATCTCCATGTTATATCAATTCCGATATTCTGGATTTGGGAAACCCGATTTCCCACAAAAACCTCCAAGGTATGTGGGGCCGCGCGCAACCATGCAAGCGCGACCTGGCTATCCGACCAGGCGAAGATGTCGCGTATCTCGACCGTGGCCGCCAGCTCACTGGCAACGTGATGCAACAATTTAGAGAGAAGGTGAGCTCCACTCAACTCAAGCTTGGGAATAGTCAGCCTAGTCCTGATGGGGGCGACCTTGCTCTTCCCTAACAAAAGCGAGACATTGACCCGGCCATCGGCGTCAACTGTCCGCATATAGACTGACGCGGCGTAGCCTCGCTCCGACGCGTCACAAAAGCCAGGCAGGCTGGCTCGATATTTCCCGGGGGGCAATATTCGACGAGGCAAGGCAATCCGATTGACTTCCTTAATCGATGAAAACAACTCGAGCCAATCATCCAATGGAGAGCCAAACAGCGGCTCGTCCCACGAGACGCCCAAAGTCCAAAGTCTCTGAAGAAGACACTTTGCAGAGAATATCACTGGACTGATCCAACCGCTTGGATCAAACATACGGGCTATTACGGCCAACACCGTTCTCTTAGTCCAGACCTTTGGTATTTCCAAGTCCACTTGGAATGTGAAAATATCGGTTAGCGGCTGGTACTGCATGCCCAGCACCGCTATCCTGTTGGGATCATCCACATCCTCAAACAGGTGAGGGTTCTTGTTGGTGATCCTCCGGGATCCCTTCTAGAACTTTAGGCTCATTAGACAACCACTTACGTAGCTCGTAGCCACCTGTCTTCAATATTTCAATCAATTCATCCCGCAGTAGGAGGGCCTCCTCAATCCTTTGGGCTCCGGTGCACACGTCATCGACATACAAGTCACGTGACAGCACGGAAGCCCCACGGGGAAAGCGGATCCGTTCCCGCTCTGCCAATTCAAGCAATGATCTGATGGCGATATAGGGACTAGATTTCAAACCATACGTGTTTGTATTGAGTTCATACACCGTCACAGGATCCTCAGGCGCTCACGCCAGAGTATCAACTGGAATCGCCTGTCCTCAGGATGTATGACTGTCTGGCGGAACATCATCCGGATGTCCGCGCCAAAAACCACTTGATGTCTTCTAAAGTTCAAGATGATGTCAATTATGTCCCTATGCAATTTGGGACCCGAATGCAAACATAGATTCAACGAAACCCCGTTCGAAGTGGGTGCGGACCCATCGAAGACGGTCCTCAATTTGCCTGTTGAGGCCTTCACCACCGCGTGGTGGTGGAGGCAAAAAGTAATGCTCAGTGCTGAGCTCCAATCAACTCTGGAGCCGGAGACATGTGACCCAAATCCTCGTACTCGCGCATAAATTCAATATATTTATCGCGAAGTACGTGGTCACGCTGCATGCGTCGCTCCATGGACAGCAGTCGTTTCTCCGCAAGCGCCCTACCTGCTTGCCTAGGCTAGGACGAGAGGCAACAAAAGGTAACCTAAGTTACAAACCGACCGGAGGGCAACCTCTCCGTGGTCGATCGAAAAAGGAGCTTCGCACTCAGCGTGTTCCGGATCCATCCTGGAACTCATAGGTGGCTCCTCCACCTCCCAAAACCTTTGCCATGGTCTTGACCAGGACGCAGATGCGACAACCGGTGGCTCCTCCGCGGTGCCATTATCAAACACAGGGCCCATCAGGGCAAAACCAAAAATCGTAGACACTGCCATCAGTGAAGACGAACCCAGAGCCTTCTGTGTACCCAACAAAATCCAACCCAATACGTCAGAGCCCAGGAGCAAGTCCACTGGGCCGGGATGAAAGACAAAGGGGTCGGCCAAATCCAGACCCGAAACCAAAGACAACACACCCGGCGGTATGTCTGTCGAGGGGTGCCAACCCGCAATGGTATCCATTACCATAGCCGAAGTCGTGATCCTCATTGTGGAGGACTTCAGCGAAGAAAAGGTGACAAGTGTCTGGCCCGTCAGACACTTCACTTGTATGCCACCAACTCCAGAGAAGTGGCACAGGCGAGTCTTCCACGACTAAACCTAACTGGTGTGCCACTCGAGTGGTAACCAAACTGCTTTTGAGCCTATCGAGTCAACAGAGCTCTCAAATTCAATGGCTTCCCCACCCCGACCCCATACTAGCGGACCACCGCGGTAGGGAGCAAGAACCGTCCGCGGCTCTGTCCCAGCAAGGGGAGCAAGCTAGTTACGGGCTCCCCACTCACCTTCTCCAAACCAGGAGCGCGCCACTGACCCGGATAATATGGCGGGCGAGTGCACATCCCCCATCTGAGGGGGAGCAGAACCCGCCAGCCCGGCCATACATATGTGGTACGGCGGGTGGTACTCCAGCTCGTGTGGTACTCGTGCAGCGGCGGAGAAAACCGCTGCGGCTGCATGGTGTTGGGCATTGGTAACTCCGCGTGGAGGGGTGTCCCCACCCCTCTCCACGTTCCTCGATCCTAGGCCCCCGCGTCCCGCCCCCGCCCCATCGGGGGCCTATCCGGGGCCTGGCCAGCTACCGTACTGGCCATGACCTTGGGGCGCGTGGTCCCGGTCCGCCAAGACCCGCGCAGGTACGCGACCCCCTCCCGAGGGGGGTGCGACGAGCGAAGCGCGCCGCGTCCTCCCGTCCGATGGTGGAGGGCTTCGCGCAGGAGCGCCCCCGCCCTACCCATAGGGAGACCCTGCCTCAACATCATGAGGGCCATACCCGTACCGGTTCATGCAGAGCATCGCGTGGTACCGCGCCACGGCATGCACTGCATGAGATATAGCCCTGGCCCTGGGACAGTCACGTGCATAGTGACCGCCAAAACAATAAAAGCAAAGTTCATGCCGCTTTGCCATGCGGCGCCTATCTTGTACTGGCAGTCTCTGCCAGTCCCTACGTGCATTACGGCAGTTAGCTGCTTGGCCCATGACCTGGCTTCTACATTGCAGGCAGATCCGCGTCCCCGTCACGACTGCTGCCGTGTGTACAACCCGTACACCAGCTCCACGCGGTGGCCGGTTGCCGTCCCTGTTGGGGCTTCCTCGCCATCGCCAGGGTTCCAGGGCCTGCGTTCCAGACCTACCGTTGAGCGCTCTGGATGGCGCTGAGTCCGTCATGGTATTCTCAGCAGCCCGTGCCTCAAACTCCAAAAACTTCACCAAGTCAGTGAATGTTGGTCGGGTGGTGCTATCCCGTTCCGCATTCTCGCGCTCAAATCGCGAGCGGATGTCATTGGGTAATTTGCCCAATACAATGTGCACCAGCAAAAAGGACCATTGGTCCACCGGCAGCCCCAGTGTGCGGAGCGCGTTACAGTTGCCACTGTAACGGGCGTGAGTAACTGCAAGGCGCAACTTGCGCCCTGCCCTGTTGGCCACCTTGGGCAGGGCCATCAACTGTGCGGCGTGCGCATCCGCTAACAAACGTAAGTTTTGGTAGCGGGAGTTCATGCTCCCATAACTCCCAAGCCGTATCGGCTCACTGGTCGTCCTCCACACCGGAGGTGCTGGATAAGGCGAGCCGCGCTTCATCCTCATCTGCAGAGTGGAGAGGAAGGTAGGCCATCTTCTGGGCTCTTCGACAAATCCTGTCGTGCTACGACCAGGGACTCAAACATATTTTTATATGCTACTGCCACTCCTCCATCCTACCCCAAAGTGGGACAGCTGAAGGTGAGGCCGACCAGTAACCGCTGGTCGCTTCTTCCTGTCTAACTCAGTGTGTGTACTCAGGAGCTGGTCCGCCAGCCTGTCTCGCCCTTTATTGCGGTCACCGCCTCCGCGATATCATCGTGCAGACTCAGGATCTGGTCCATGTCCTGCCATGCTCGACCTTGCGTGAGCTATCTCCTCCCGGGGGTAAGATCGGCCCTATCAGTCGATAGCGCCGCCCATGGCTGGCGCTTCCGCGCTAATAGTAATCGTGAGTGGAAGGTGATCCGCTCTTAGCAGTATGGCGCTTCCCTCCCTGTCCTTCCGGGACAGGAGTCCTCCGGCAAATGCACAACCATCTCCAATTCGTTGGCGAGTGTCGCCCTAGCATTGGAGGCCTTCGCCATCGCGTCAAGTCACAAACAAAAAATAACAAAAGGTAAATAAAAAACAACAAAATCAAGCAACTACACGAAGAACCGCGGTAGGTATGAGAATGGCACAAACCCGGAACGCACGGTGCAAACCGCAAACAAATACAAAAAAGGTTACAAATATTCTTATACAAACAAACTAAGAAAAATCTAATAATTTTTACAAACAATTAATTATTTTTTACAAACGAACAAATAGAGGGTAGATAAACTACGCTCTGCTACCAGAAAATGTGCAGAGCAACTACGCTCTGCTGCCAGAAAATGTGCGCAGAGCGAATCCGGACAAACGAAGCGGCGGGAAGAATCCTGTACCGGAACTTCACCGGGAAAAAACCACCGGTAAAAAATAAGTACCGGGAAGAAATCTCCACGCGGCACCACGTTTGCCCGACTAAAACCTAAATAACTTAACGCAGTCTGCTACCACCGTAGCTTATGAAGGGAGCTACAGGGCCCTATATGATAACCTAACCTATAAATTAATTACACTTAAAAAACACTTACCAAGCTAAATCTTCTTTCTCTTTGGATCCAAACTTGAGTATCTTCTGGAAGGGGAATTTTAATCACCCTACCTAACCCTTAAAGAGATCTCAATTCCCCAGGACAAATAAATGAGTTTCTTCCCGAAATCGGCTCGGCAACAGGTAGATGTGAGCGAGCAGCCACGCGTCACATCCCACGGGAAAGTCACCATGACGGGTACACAAACACAAAGTTCAATAGTTATTTAACAAACAGGAAATTCACAAACACAACTCAAGCTAATTAGCAATCAAAGAACGCGGAACCTCTCGCGTATTAAAAATCAAACCGATATCACATAGGGCAATGGCGACCGTCCGCGAGCCCTTCGCGCGAGCAAAGTGTGAAAACCCCGAACGCCCTCTGGCGGCAGCAATGCGAAACGCCTGCGTTTAGTTTTACCCAATATATATTACAAACAAGCATACCGTAAAGTCTTGAATTTACTTTGGGGCTAACTCTATCTGTGTGATTTGTCCGTATATATTTATAATTATTATTTATATTATTTCGAGGCAAAAATAGTAGGCAGGTTTCAGTCAGTTTTTAGTGGTATTGAACAACCACAAGAACATGTTTGGGCTTATGGGTAAAATATGAGACTTTTACTTTTTTCCAAGCATTGGTAGGTTGGTTTCCAAAAAACTCTTCTAAGCTAGGAGGGACACGGTAAAATATCGATTATTTCGTGGAAGGCTTCAAGTGAGGTCTGTTCTCATACAGAACCACTAGTTATTCACGGTTATATATTTGTTGATTGAGTCGACATATAAATTTGATTATTTTACAGCTGAAAGAGACCATAAACCCAAGTAGTTGAAAATGACCAAGGTGACTAAATTTGACTGAAAAAATCGGTCATTTATGGTCATTGTCATCGAAAGTGTTTTCACCGATTGCAAAGGAAGGGTCAGGTTTTTCACGAGTATTCTGTAGGTTTTTTTTCCGCGGCTTTGCTGGTTGATATTTGAGATAAAAGAATCTATTAGTCTCATATATATGTACCTTAACAATTGAATTTAATAAAAGAAGTAAAAAACAAATAGCAAAAATTTGACAACAGTTGATCGGTCATTTATCGTTTTCAAATTTTTTTTAATTATGACCGGTCAGATTCGGTCATTTTACATCTCTAACTCCAAGTATTAGATATGAATTTCATAATTATATACCTTCATGAGTTCCTGAGTAAAATAATCTTGACAGACGGACGGACACCGCAGATCTTGTAAAGATTCGTTTTTGCCTTTTGAGGTAAGGAACTCCCAAACACACGACTGAAGAGAATACCAAATACTACTAAATTTAAGTCTTGGCAACGTATCCATTGTAAAAAAAATACAATAATCATTTAGGTATAAGATAATGTGTTTGTAAAATCGTATATTTAATAACTATTTATAGTATTGAAGACTGTTTTAAAAATATAATTTTTGAATCGTATTTTATGAAATGACTGTGCAACAATATTTTCATACTAATGAAAAATAAAATGCTAGATATCAGAGTTTGGGCTAATGTCATTTTGACTTTTTATACGGTGTGCAAAAAATATTTCGACGAAAATTAATAATAATATCACTAAAATTTTTACCATAATTATTCTTTATAGTATTTTGTTTTCTACTAAATTAATTAAATAAAAATAAGTTATACACATACATACACATGATCATATTTCTTTAACTAAAGAAATAGATTCTTCAAATTTCGGTATGTAAATGCCACCAACCAACGCACCATGATCAAAGTTGAGTAATTTAGACATTCTTTTTATATCAGAAAAAACTTACTTGGTTTTTACTGGATTGGTTGGTTTGTTGAAGATAGATAAATTAAAAATAATATTTTAATTGCATCTATTTTTTTCAAAGGCCATACTTGCGTTTATGAGACTGAGTGATATGTTTTCTTAGTTTATTAAATTTGTAATATCGATTATCAAATTACTTATCAAATTACTAATTATACATATTTAATAGATATCTAAATACCAGTTTTATTCTCGCTGCGGCTTCGCCCGCGTAATTTGTTTTAGGATTTTTGCCTTTACTGCGCTGCGGCGCAGCGATTCGAATTGGATCTCACCATCGATCATAGCTGACGTCATTTCTTGTGGTCTTGTTTAGGATTTTCTAGTTTTCATTTGTAGTCACGAACTATTCCTATATCAGAACTGACAAATCACACAAATTGAGTTAGCCCCAAAGTTAGTTCGAGGCTTGTGTTATGGGATACTAATTCAACGATACTATATTTTATAACAAAGCTTTTACCCGCGGTTTCGTCCGCGTGAATTTCCCACAAGGACCTTGCTTTTTCCCGGGATGAAATGTACGTACGTATGTCCTTCTCGAATCACTACTTCTATGTGTATGCGAAATTTCAGGAAGATTGGTTCAGTAGATAAAACGTGAAGATGTAACAAAAAAAAATAAATGCAATAAACAAATATATATTAGTTAGAATTGCGATAGTTAGGATAGATAAACATTCAAGACTCAGGCCAATCTGGAAAAGATCATTTTCTATCTTGACCTGACCAGGGATCGAACCCTGAACCTCCGGTGTACGGTGTCCGGCGACGGCGTGATGTATGTTGAGCCACGGAGGTCGTCAAATGGAGGAAAAATGATTTCTATGGATATATTTTTTTTGACATTTCTGCACGTTCTTAAAATAATAAAATTGCCTTTAAATAAAATCAAATTTATATCAATTTACATCTACAAAAAATTCCTTATCTAATAGTGAAACTGGCATAAAAATCCTATAGCGTGGTTTAGGAGGAGTAAAAAAGTTTTTAACAGATTGGATAAAAAGTGACCTTCATTTATTCTTGTAATGTACAAAAGTACAGGTACAGCCGGCTGATTACTGTATGTTTTTCTCTACGCCACATGGTAAACAAAGCGACAGGAATACGACAGATGCGGAAACGAGCGACACGACCTCCTCGTCTGAAAGCCAGTGGCAGATCACTGCCGCCCGTCGCTCGCACAGAGCCCCAAGCTATGAAAAATGGGCGAATGATTTTTGTTTTATAAACATTAGTATGAAAAATGTTGCTCGGATTTGAACGTGAAAATCTAAGCGATTGAAGCATAATAAATGGTGTCTCTTTTGATGTAAAAATTTTCCCGAACGTCATTGCCATTTTCGGAACAGTAAGGAAATTATAAAAATGCACGTCTTTCCGTTTTTATTTTTTTTCATATAGTGCAGTTTTTATTTTACAATAAAAATAATCTAAACAAATGTTCTTAAAGAGTTGATAGTTCATATATATTTTTTTCAGATTTTTCTGAAGTTAACCACAGCTGAGCTTTAGTCCTTACAAAAACACCATTTCACAGAACAACGGCAATCCAAACGCCTTAAATGATTTATGAATGCAAATAAGCTACAACAAAGCGTTGCAAATAACCGTATGCCGTAACCGTTCAGTCGGACATGCGATCAATTTGCATAATACTTGGGTAGAATTAGCTGTAATTTGACTGACCAGTTGTCTGCTCTCTACGTCAACCTTTTTCAGTAAAATCCGCGGAAGTAATAAGTACGAAACTATTAAATCTGAAAAGAAATACATGAAAATTTTCTTCTAACTTTATGTGAAAAAGAAAAATATCCTTCTCTAAAAGTAAGACAGACTCTACGTGGCGATATATGAGCAGCGGCGGCGGCGGCGGCCGCGGCCGGTAAAAGTCCGTGTTTGTTACTTCTATGCGCTATAGTTTATAAGTATTTGCTCTATGTACAATCGAAGAATTGTGAACTTCTATTGTTTTCATGAATAGTTAACTTATTATTTTCATCTTCTGTGCCTACGCATTCTATCGATTGTTTACTAGCTTTTTAAACGGACATCGGCTTGGGCAGACCATTAATCCCACATAGATAACATATGGACAGTCGTATCGGACATGTTTTTATACCTAATGATATGGACTTTGACTTGTCCTTATAGTATCTGTGCAATTTACTTAGTCCAATACAAAATACCACCTCATTAAAAAATCAAATCATTTTTATTATAATACTAGCTATTAGTTGCCGCGTGCTTTCCGCCCGCGTGAGTTTCGCATAGATGAAAAATCTTTTTGTGTTCCAAACTGTAGTAAATTAAACTTCAGTACTCAAAATTTCAGCCATTTGGTTGTTGGAATTAGTGGGGAGGGCTGTCCGTAACGTCACTTTGACGTAACGTCACGTTGACGCAACGTCATTTTGAGGCGATGTCTATTTTGTCAAATAATAGATGTCGTTACTATAATCGGTATCCCATGCTCTCACGGAAACTATTTTTTCCGGGATAAAAAAGTAGCCTACGTGCTATTCCAGGTCATTATCTACCTCTGTACCAAATTTCATCGAAGTCCGTCCAGTAGATTTTGCGTGATTGAGTAACAAAACATCCTCAAGCAACCTTACAAGACTCTACAAACACACAGACTCACAAACTCACATCCAAACTTTCGCATTTATAATATTATATAGTAATTTATAGTAATATAGTATATATATAGTATATATATAGTATATAGTATAGTATATAGTATAGTATATTATAGTATAGTAGAGATCTGGCCTGTGGTGTGGCCCTAGAATAGCACCAACCCATCTCTTCCCGTGGGTGTCGTAAGAGGCGACTAAGGGATTAAAAACACCGGAGGATGGGCAGCAGCATCTTTCCGCGTACTATGCCATCACACTGCGATCGCCAACCCGCTTGCCAAGCGTGGCGATTACGGCAAAACCCCCCCCGGATAAAATCTTGGGAAAGCCTTTGTCCAGCAGTGGACGTCTTTAGGCTGAGAGAGAGAGTATAGTATATATAGTATATAGTATGGATATGTATACATACACCTCCTACTTAGTTTAAGTAAGCTGGAGTTCATTGACACTGACAAGAAGGCTATATTGGCATCAAATTATTTTCTATCTATTTACCCAGATTTTATGATAATCCATATATCTATCAATGTAATCATATAGACTATTTTATCCCGAAATAACAGAGAAACTGGGCTGATGATCCCGGACGTTATATTTAATAGTTGTATGTTTATTACAGTACCTATATACAAATTCTTAACATAAGAGTTTTCGATAAACAAAGTCAGAGCATTTATTAGAGTCGATCTCAACATTCATCCATCTCGTGGTCTGATTCCAAAACGATGTTCAGTTAATATTCTATGTCGATGTGATAGGCAAGTCCTCAACGTTGACCACGGGCATTACGCCAATCGATTTTACGAAATTACCTCCGTTCTCTCGTCAAGGGCCAAGTTTGGTATAGTTATACGTCGGAAAGTTTTCTATTCTTTAGCTAAGAAAATCACTGATGTTATGAGTGATTTATTGTACATTTTGTGCTGCTGTGCTGATGATGATCTGCATACACAAAAAGTACCTATGTAAACAATTATGTACGAACATGAAAAGTGGCGAATTATTGATACATTAAGAGTTCGGACCTTCAGTATCGGGCGCATCGCACGCTGTCGTCTGTATATTGGAATGTTGTAGAAATTCACGCTGAGACAATGCACTTTATGCACTAAAGCGCGCCAAATGCGTTGCCATTGCCACAGCATCACACGTACGGCAATTGACCTTCTCCATCTACCATCTTCCTACACCACATTAAGTTTCGTTATCCGCCTAAAATGGTGCCAGAACTACAGATTTTTTTCCCTAGTTTATGCACACAAACAAATAATTACCATTTGACAAGGCAATTGATTTCATACAAATAAATATATACTTTATGATCACCATTACGAATTATTTCAAGTTAAAAAATTGCAACGACAGTTTTTTTAGGCTATAAAGTCCCACCCTTTGAGATTTAGAAATCTCTGTGGGCAAAACTGTCATGATCGGAAATGGCTAGCAAAATGCTATTAATACCATATTATTTGTGTCGTAACATGCACGCACATTGTTGCACATATAAAAATGTACTCATACATGTAAAACCTGTATGTAAAACCAAACTTTTTTAAGGAAAAAGATTTCATAGAAAATATCGAAAGCACGGAAATTATTAACAGCGATAGATAAGGTTATGTTTTTTGCGCATCTTTCCTCTCTTTTTAGCTTTTATGTATACTTGTGTTATACCATGTAATTAGATACTTGTTTGCAAACAAAGTACCTTACGTCTATCAGTTCATAAAAAGTACTTTTAGGTTTATATTTTTTCAAATGTTATGGGTGTAATGTAAACAGGGTTTTACCCAGCTTGAATAAATACGTAACACTCGTAATGTGTATTCACCAAATAAAATTGAATGCTCATTAATATAAATAAATATACATAAATCTATTTTTGAACAAAGTACCTAAACATGTATATTTACTTTTTGTATGAAAGAAGGTGTTTTCTTATTCATTTAACTAGGTACTAATTACCATACTAATTTCTGGGATTCCAATCCAACAACTCCTCTAACCTAGGTATCTTGTTTCTTTGTGAATAAAAAATAAAATGTAGTTAAATATAGTTTTAGCTTTAGATATGTAAGTAAATTACCATATTTCCCTTTCGTTACAGGCAAACCTAGAATACAAATATGGCGGACGGCGGCCATGGGAAAATAGAAGGTAAAATATGTACTTTTTAATTTTGTTTATTTTTTTTTTATACACATTAGCTATAGTTAGATAGGTTTTTTGTAAAAACGAGGTACGTTACGTAGGTATCTTCTTATCTTAGAACTGCTCCAACAAACCAAACAGTTTAAAGACGTGGGCAGCAGCGAGTTTATAGCCCGCCTTTGCCATATAAAATAATTATCTGGAAATGATCTGCATAGAAGCTTTCAGTGCATATTAGACGGTTATATAGGTATGTAAGTATCATCTAAATATAACTACCACTTATTTTATCTCGATGGTTAGCATCGAATTTGTTAATAGTTCAATGATTTTTTGTTTAGAATTAAATCTTTTGAAATCAGATTTTGTAGTAGTTAAGATAAGTTTTTAAAGTATAGGTGACCTACAATAATTATCCTCTTAAAAAATTGTTCCCGTGGTTTCCATCGATGGAAATTTCTTATTTTATTCGTAAGAACTTATTTTTATAATATTTCCGGCCTACCGTCAAAATGATTCATAATTCAAATTTTGGACAATAAAATCTAATACAATCCAAAAACTTCTTTAATAAAAGTAAAAAATAATAAAATCTTTTACTGTCATTTTGAAAATGTTGTCGCTGTGAAGTTGGTGAAATTTTATCGTGATAAATTTAAATTTTTATTACTTCAAATATTTTGTTTTTACTTTAAAAAACGATTGACGTCATGCGATATTGATACACCTTTTTGTCGGCTACTCTGTCAAACCAATCGGCTAGATAAAGACAACCAGTAGAAAAAACTTTTTTCAATATGCGAATTCAGTCTGAAATAGTCACGGATCGCCGAAGTACGGCTTATCATTATTTTATTTTCCTGAATTTTGTTGATACTGGTTTGTAATTTTGCAACCTTTCCACAGATAACCCAAAAATATTATCTGGGCCAGTGTTGACAAATTCGCCCAATGCTGTCCTGTCGAAGACCCTCCTCGGGCGGTACAATGACCTGCGGCTCCTGCCCAGCGGACAGTATCCTCGCGACCTACATCTGGATCGACGGCACCGGCGAACACCCTCCGATGCAAAGATCGCACTCTCAAATTTATACACTGAAAGACACTCAAAAAGGTATTTTCAGTTTTTTTAACAGCTTTATTATGTTTAATCCTAACTAATTATTATCAATAATGCGAAAAGTTTGGACGTGAGTTTGTGAGGATGTTTGTTATATTGGACGCAAAATTTACTGGACGGATTTTGATGACCAAGCTTGAAGACTGGACTGAAAACTTTGGTATACGGGTAGAAAAATACTCAGGAATAGTATTGGCACATAGGGTACTTTATATCCCGAAATTCTAACGAGCGAAGCCCCCGGGCGCGTCTAGGGATATAATATTGATGAATTGCGGTTCACCGTATTTATGAAAACAGCTAATAACACAATAACAATTTGATTATAATTTCTTTGAAAAAAATCTGTGAGTAATATATGTTACGGGTAATGCTTCGACGATGTGTAAGTAAACCTTACTAGATTTATTTAGAATCACAAAAAATTATCCTCACGGTATTAAGTAAAAATTGATTAGCCACTTCGTCTTCTTTAGGCTTAGGTACACAACGTATTATCTGGAAAAGTTATAATTACTACTAAGTTAAACAATTATTTAATAATAATTTCTCGATTTTCTTAGTGTGATCGTGTCGTTACGATACTTACATTTCTTTTGAGTAATGATTAATTCGCCCACAGCATATACTAGTATAAATTTGCCAACATTTAGGTACTTAGAGTAATTTCCCTAAATATGGACTAGTCATACAATATGGATTTATGTGGTGATATTTTTCGCTAAATGTCGCTACAACTGCAGTGAAGATAATTACCGCTGTTCGACGCTCTCTGGCCCTGCCCTCGCACCTCCAGTCGATCACAGAGAGTTTTTTACACGGCGTGGCTTGTGTCACTGATCGCCATTATTGCGAATTTTTGCGTCGCTGGATGTACTTTTTCGGTGAGTTTTGTAAGGTTATTACTATTATCTTTTCCGCTATTAAGCTTTCATTTTTTAATTCTAGAGCCATTATTATATGTCTGTATTGTAGAGATAAACCGGATTGTTCTAGTTATTTACTATAAAATGATACAAATATCATAACATAAAAGTATGACGTTTTTTAATATGGACTACGTTCAGTAAAGTCCTATATATGCATTAAGGTCTTAAGTCCCAAATATGGACTGGTCCATATTAAAAAGTTGTTAAGATACGTTTTAAAAATGCATAATTTTGTTTTAGGAAATTGCATCGACACCACCATTAACGATATGAGTGTGATGGCGTGGACAGTGGCCGATTCCATTTGTTTATTTTGCCGAGGAAACCTCAATCTCCATTTTATGGTCCGTATTGTAAACGCTGTGGTCCATATGGCGACCATTTTAAAAAAAGGCGAAAGTGCATATTTAATAAAAAAAAGGAAATTGTTAAAACTGTTGTTATTTTTTGAGAATTGAGTCTATTTTTGTTAATCTTATATTAGTTTCTTCATAGATTTACGATAATAAATCTTTATAAGCATTTAAATTCTGAGTTTTATTTAACAAAAGACGATGTGGGAACCATATTTAGAGAACTTACTCTATTTACATCACTTTTATTGTCAGGAACTGTGACCTTATTTTATGTCAATTACCTAATCGACACAGTACAAAGTTGGGTGATGTATGAATCAGTTTTATTACATCCTCATTAACAACAATTGTATTAACAACGCAATTAGTATTGTTTATGTAATTGGTTCGACCTCCAGCAACTGAATTGAGGATGTTGGTACAACAGAAAACGTAAACACACAGCATATTTATACTTATTCTAGTGATATATGTAGGTAGGTACTGAGATATGATAGATATCAATTCTATAAATAAACATTCAATTAAATGGTCTACTAGAAATAAACAATCTTATTAAAGTATGAGGGAAAGTTTCAATAATGTAGTAATCTGAAAAAAAATAATAATTCAAATCAAGCAAATAATTTCTTCAAAATAAGATAATTGCCAATAGATGCAATTTATACCTTAGATACCTATAAATTTCTAGTAAATATTTGCTTTACTCTTTTAGATAAACTATCAAAAATTATTATTAAAACAAACGACAGATTCGTAAAATCTTTCAAAAAAAGATTCTGACGTGTAGATCAATCGCGTATACAAGTACACGGAGCCCTATTTCTACCCGAAGGACTTCGACGGAGGTTCGAGGTTCCCGTTGCAGGCACTCGGCGACCGGGAGATCGGGGATAGCTTTGATGAGAACTTGAAAGGTTTCCTCTAGCAATGTGATTGTCCTCCTTCTGCAGTCTTAGAAATGTTATCTAGCGTAGCTTTATTTATTGAGGACTACGTTTTAAATTGTGCTTACTTGATTACTTGCCAAATACTTAATATATAATTATCTTAATTATGTAGTTATACAAATTGGTAGTTAGCTAAATGTAGACGATGTATGGTAAGTAGTTAGGTATATCGTAAGTTCGTTGACTTAATGCCTATCTATATCCACATGAGCAGGAAAACCTAACATCGGAAGAATAAGTTAACTTATTGGCACATAGGTAAAGCACCGATGAATCTTACTTAATAGTTCCAAGTCCAAGTCGTCGTTTTGCCGAATCAATTTTCATTGAGAAAAAAATACACGTAAATGCTTATTTATTTTTCAATTCATACCTGAACGTATAAGCTGAATTTTGACTAGATTTGGAAACAAGAGCAAAATAAGTTATAATCATTTATTGTGCCAGATCTGCCAGTATGGAATTTCGACGGCAGCTCCACTGGACAGGCGGACGGACACAACTCGGACACGTGGCTGGTGCCGCGGGCCATCTACAAGGACCCATTCCGCCGAGGAAACCACATCCTGGTCATGTGCGACACTTTCAAATACAACATGGAGCCTACAGGTCAGCATCTCAATCTTTCTTCTTATAAGAAGAATTACACTTCTGGTGCATTTTTTAAATCAAATGATCTCGTCAGATAAGTACCTAATACCTTTCTTTACAGGCACTAACAATCGTCTGAAATGCCAAGAAGCCTACGACAAGTGCAAAGACGACGAGCCCTGGTTCGGCATCGAGCAAGAGTACATCCTCCTGGACGCAGATCTGAGGCCATTACCCGCTGGCTGCCAGGCGGCTTCCCCCACCGCAGGGCCCTTACTACTGCGGAGTTGGCGCCAATAAGGTGTTCGCAAGAGATCTCGTTGAAGCTCACTACAGGTAAGTAGTTTATTTATTTCAAGGGACTGGGTTTGTTTCTTTTACGAATCATTGTTTTATCTACTAAAACAGCATTTATTTTCAAACTTGCAAACATCTGCAAGTAAGTAGATAGATGGGTATTATCTCGCTGACTGTAAAACCTGTCAAATGATGTAGCAGATTGATTTGATTAAAACTTTTTTTTTAGGTGTTGTCTGTTCGCTGGCGTGCTCATTTCTGGCACAAATGCCGAAGTGATGCCCTCACAATGGGAGTTCTCCAAGTCAGACCTTCGGTCGGAGTGACTGGCGGTGACGACCTGTGGATAGCTCGCTACATACTGCATACAGACTTGTTGAGGAGTACGGAGTCATTAAGTCAGCCTTCGACCCTAAACCAGTCCAGGACTGGAACGGATCCGGAGCTCACACCAATTTCTCTACAAAGAAAATGAGGGATGAAAATGGTATAATGTAAGAAATATTTATTTCTTAATATTAGCTAATTGTTAGATTTCGCTCTTTATAAGATAGTAGACATAGAAACCTTTGATGTCTAACACATATTTTAACTAATGCATGTCTTTTCATTACCATATTCAAAGTGGTAAATAATATGGAACATACATCATTTTTGTAGTCTCTCAGTAGATGAATAGAAAAGCATTGGCGTGACTTATAATAGCAAGGCTGGGTGGTCTAATAAAGGAAGCACTTAGTATGTAGTTAATGTTTACCCATTCATTATCTCACTGTTGTTGATGACGTCATAACTCTTAGTTGTAAACACAATAACTAAAGATAAAACTCATTATTGGAAACATTGTATTTTGTCTGCGCATTACATACTCATACAATCTTCTATAATTTCCTTCAATAAAGATAAATTTGGTATTCAGATATGAACCCGATTCTCGCAAGTTTCTTAAGTATTTACTTTGAGCAACAAAGATACCTATCATTGTCCTAGTGTTTTCTATTTTCCTCAATGTGTGTTATGTGGTCGACAGTGAAATCGAGAAGGCCATCGACAAGCTATCGAAGGTGCACATGAAGCACATCAAGGTGTACGACCCGCAAGGAGGGCAAGGACAACGAGCGAAGGCTCACCGGGCTCCACGAGACCGCCAGTATTAACGACTTCAGCGCCGGTAACTATTCAGACTTTATTTTATTACTCACCTGCGTACTAGGTGCTGATCTCTTGACA